>JAJKFI010017535.1:0-19194 GCA_029204185.1 Lerista edwardsae | reverse complement strand
CTCACATGTGTGCCTGGGTGTTTATATGTCCCATCCCTGACCCCCCCACTCACATGTGTGCCCGGGTGTTTATATGTCCCATCCCTGCTGCCGTACTGTTTCTGTTGCTCTAGATGTAGTAGCCCTCTGTTTCATATCCTGTAGTCGTTTGTGACGCTGCTGTACTGTTTCTGTTGCTCTAGATGTAGCAGCTCTGTGACGTAGCGTTGCAAGTCGTGTTTTTTTTTCCTCAGGTGTTTCCTGTGTACGCTGTTGTTTCATCTTTGTAGCCTTTGGTTGCACCTGCCCAATTGCCTTACTTTACACAGTGAAAGTAAACTTTCAGAGAGAGAGAGCAACAGCCACAGCACCTTGTACCAACTGTCCACTGCCAAGCAGGGACCGCCCACATGTCCACAGAACACATTTCCCTGGCCCTGTATCGGTTTGCCTGCGGGAAACCTATTTGCTGCTGTTTGTCTTCCAACTGTAAAGAGTTCAGTTGCTGCCTGAAGATTCCGCATATCATTTGCATGTACTTTGCATCTCATCATGACATCATCAGAGCCTCGGAATGCTGCGGCTCAGCCCATAGCCGCCCATAGAGAACCACAAATTCGCTTGTACCCGCGCCCGTGGGGGCGCGAGCCGTTCCAAAACCGCGCAGCGACGGTCTCGGGGGGCCAAGGCACCCGCGTGCCGAGTTTGGCACGAATCGGTCCAGGCGTTGCAGAGCCTATGTGGAACATACATACATACATACATACATACATACATACATACATACATACATACATACGCTCTTCTTTATATATATAGATTTTTATTTTTTTCATTTTGTGCTGTAATATGTCGTGAACCGCCTGGAGCACCTCTGTGGCAGGATAGGGAAGGTGGGAGACAGATGCTTGATCCAGAATGTTGATAAGTGCCCAGAGTCCCAGCCGTGCAAGAGGGCTGCTGAGCTCCCCACACATCAGAACGTGGAAGACCTGCGCGCTGTTCACACGTAACCTGGCTCTCTCTCTCTGTTCCCCCCACAGTGCCCTCTGCTGTCATGGCTCGCCGGTCACAGAGCTCCTCGCAGGGCGACAACCCTCTGGACCCCAATTATCTCCCTCCCCACTACAAGGAATATTACCGCCTGGCCCTGGACCTACTGGCTGAGGAGGGCAAGGACAGCTACCTCCGCTTCCTGGCCGAGGAGGGGGTCCCAGAGTTCCTTTGCCCCTCAGAGGTGGAGCACATCACCCAAAACCTGCAGAAGCCCCAATATGCCAGCCAGGATGGGGGTGGTGGCGGGAGTGGCAGCACGGATTCTGGCCCACATGACACCGACATGGATGGCTCCTCTGGGACTTACTGGCCCATGAACTCCGACTTTGCCGTCCCAGAGCTGGACCTGGGCTGGCCAATGGTTTTTGGCTTTCGCGGGACAGAGGTGACCACTCTTGTGCAGCCCCCACCTCCAGACAATCCCAGCATCAAAGAGGAGGCACGTAGGATGATCCGAGCAGCACAACAGGTGAGAGGTTGGAGCGTGGGTTGGAGGGAGGGGAGCAGGGTGGCACCACGGGTGCACTCAAAACCTGGGTGCCTGAACGAGCCTGGACAGGAGTGAGTGGTGGGCAGCAACAGGCCGTCACCGACTCAGAAAGTGGTCCCACTCAAGCCTTCTGTGGTTCTGTGCCCACCTTCAGAAACCCAATGCAGAGGCTGGGCTGCCACTAGGGGCTGCAGACAGCCACCTCCCAGCAGACAAGAACATGCAACTCTCTTTTTTATGGTGCTTTTTTTAATTTTCCAAAGACTTGTACATATAATAATGCCACTCCAGAAAGGAGAAAGTTCCGATCCTCAGAAGCAATTCAAAAAAAAAAAAAAGCCACTCAGTGGTGTTGGCAGCAAAAGGGGGAGAGGTATGTTAGGTACCATCTTCAGGCTCTTCCCTGATGTGTTCAAAGATGCCACCATCTCCCCTGAACTCTTGCCCCCCCTTGGCCCCCACGCCCTGCTAGCTCTCAGCCCCCCTTCTGCTTCCCACTTCCCCCTCTAGCTCCGGGAACCTGCTGCTGACTTCTCTGCCACGACTCTCTCCTCTTCAGCTCTGCCCTGCTCGGGACCCCCCCCCGCCTGCCCCAGCTGCCACGCAAACACCTTCTCGCCACCAGATTGAAAGCTCTCCACTCTGCCACCGTCCTCCTCCTCCAGCCGTCTGCTGCCTTCAGTTCAGCTGCGCGACGCGAGACCCTTTGAGGACAGAACTGTGGTGCTATCTGTCTGGTGGGACTTCCGAGGGCTCCTCTTTTCCAGCAGGCTCTCGCGCACTCTCCACTGGCTGTCCTGGGGGAGCACGTTGGTCCTGTGGTCCTCGGCCTGCCACCACCGCACGTCTCTCCTTTCTGTACAGTGCTGCTAAAACGCAGCCCTTCCTCTTTGGCCCTTGGGCCAAACTCTGTCCCGCATCCTGCCCCACTGCGCCCTCGCATTGAGCCCCACAACCACCTCCCGGCTGCCCTTCCATGGGCTCACCTTAGTCCCTCCCCTCCATTCAACACTGTTCCACCAAGGTCATAAGAACCTGTAGCCCCTGAGCCCCCGGATCAGGCCAAAGGCCCACCTAGTCCAGCTTCTTGTATCTCACAGTGGCCTGCCAGATGCCTCTGGGAGGAGCACACAAGACAACAAGATCCTGTTGCCACTCCCTCACACCTGTCATTCTGAGGTAGCCTACAGGAGGTTGCACATACCTATTATGGCTTGTAACCTGTGATTGAGTTTTCCTTCAGAAACCTGCCAAATGCCCTTTTAAAGGCATCCATGCCAGACGCCATGTGGCAAGGAGTTTCACAGATTAATTCCCCACTGGGTGAAAAAGTATTTTTTTTTTCTGTTCTAAATCTCCAATACCCAATTTTAGTGGATGTCCCCTGGTTCTAGTGTTATGAGAGAGAGAGGGAAAAGAACATCCCGTTATCCACTCTATCCATCCCATGCATAATTTTGTATGTCTCAATCATGTCCCCCTCAGGCGCCTCAGGGACTGAAGAGCCCCAAAGAGCCTTTCCTCATAAGGGAGGTGCCCCAGGCCAGGAATCATTTTTTTCGCTCTCTTCTGCACCTTTTCCAGCTCTACTATGTCCTTTTTGAGATGTGGTGACCAGTACACAGTACTCCGGGTGCGACCTTACTTGTACAATGACATAATAATATTGGCTGTTTTATTGTCAACCCCCAGCCCCAAAACAGATCCTTGGGGCACTCCGCTTTTCACCTCTCTCCACTGTGAAAATTGCCCATTGACACTCTCTGTTTCCTGGTCCTCAACCAGTTCTTTTTTTTTTTTAAACAATTTAATTCAAAATTTCCTAATCACAAAACCAGAATAACAACAAACAATAAGCACACATTACAATTTTGACTTCCCGCAGCCTCCCACCTTTAACCTCTAAACCTTGATGATTTCCCTCAATAATCAAATAAACATATTAAATTTGTTTTACCTTCTTCCTAGATAAATTTTAAATTTTTGCCAATCCTGCTGATACTTCTCTACCATTTCATCCTTTAAACCTTTTGTAAGTCTGTCCATTTCCATGATATATAACATCTTTTGAATCCAATCTTCTTTTCCAGGCATCTTCTCTTGTCTCCAGTATCTTGCATAGACCATCCTTGCTGCTATTACCATATACCATATCAGAATTCTATCATTAACATTCATTGTTTCTAGCTTTTAACCTATCAGAAATAATTCTGGATTTTTATCTATGTTATAACCTAATACTTTCGACATTTCTTTATGTATCTCTGTCCAAAAAGATCTTGCTTTCCTGCATGACCACCACATATGAAAGAAAGAGCCTTCTTGCTCCTTACACTTCCAGCATTTGTTGGATAACATATTTTTCATATTTGACAACTTCTTTGGAGTTAAATACCATCTATAGATCATCTTATAACAATTTTCATTTATATTATTACACACTGATATCCTTAAAGATTCCTTCCATAGATATTCCCACATAGACATCGATATTTCCCTATTTATATTAATTGCCCATTTAACCATTTGCACTTTTACCACCTCATCTAAAGTATACTCCTGAATTAGTAACTTATAAATTTTTGAAATTTGTTTTTTCTTTCCTCCCACCAATAGTATTTTAGAAATTATTTTAGTAATTCAAAATTTTCTTCCCTGAACCCACTGGTTCTCTTATCTTTCTCAAATAGCTCTTTAATCTGTCTATAACTAAACCAATCATATTTATAACTAATATCTTCCCTTCTCTTCATCTCTACTTTATCTTTCCTTGTCATCACTAATAAATCCTTATACTGTAACCAATCTTCTCCTCTTGAGGTTGTCATTGCTTTTATTACCTCTGCTGGCACTATCCACAATGGTTTCTTCTCGCCTAATTGTTTTCTTTTCTTTTCTATTCAGTAACTCCTCATTCATTCTCCATTTCTTTTTCCTATTCTGTAATACACCTTTCCACAGCACTGGGCTATGGTCTGAATTTATTCTTGGCATTATTTCCACCTCCTTAGTTAGACAAATCATCTCCTTAGACAACCAAATTGTATCAATCCTAGAGAACGTTTCATGTCTCCCCGAATAGTATGTATAATCTTTAACTCCTGGATTAAACTTTCTCCATATGTCCTCTAAATTTTCTTGTTTAATTAATTCAAAAAAAGATGCTGGAAGTTTACCTTCTTTTTGTTTACTTTCGTTCCCTTTGTCCATCTTGAGGTCTACCACCCCATTCATATCTCCCATTAACATAATTTGCTCATAATGGATCTGTTCTAATTTCCCCTTTAATCTTTCAAAAAAAAAACTTTATTGGCCCCATTTGGGGCATATACTCCCAACAATAAAGTTTTCCTATAATTCAGGTTCACTTCTACTGCCAAATACCTTCCATCTTCATCCTTCAAAATTACTCTAGGTTGCAATTCTTTTTTAATATAGAACACTATGCCTCTTTTTTTCTTTTTGGCTGCTGAAAGAAATTCTTCTCCCAGTGTCTTATTTATCAGAAATGTGTAGTCTTTTTTTTGAATGTGTGTTTCTTGAAGACAAACTATGTTAACTTTCTGTTTTCTTATCCATTGGAAAATTATTTTTCTTTTTTGTGGAGAATTTAATCCGTTTACATTCCATGAAATTAATTTGTACTCCATTATTGATATTTTTATTTTAATTTAAATCTTCTTTATATTCCTCCCAAAATTGTGCCATCTCTTCGGGAGTTTGAATTTTGTGCCATTTATCTTTATAATAAAAACTTATCCCTTGAGGTACTTCCCATCTATACCTGCTTCCATTACTTCTCAACTTGTCTGTTAACTCTTTATAATCTCTCCTGCTCTGTAGCACTTTTTTTTGGGAGCTCTTTCATTATTCTTATTTCTTTCCCCCCAATCCTCAATGGGTCTTCCCATTGTCTTCTTATTAATCCATCTCTCATTTTCCTTGTTGTGAACTGTACTTTTATATCTCTTGGTAGTTTCCTCTGACTTGTATATTGAGAGTTAATTCTATAAATCTTATCACATTGATCTTCCATTTGTTGAGATTCTTTGCCCATATAATCCGCTAGAATTTTGATCACATCTTGTCTTTCTGTATAGGATTTTTCCGGTACTCCTCTTAATCTCACTTGTGTTTCCATGGTCTTGCATTTTATCACCAACAATTTTTCTTCCTGTCTCTTTAAATCTGCAAAGACTGATTCTATCTTCTGTTCCGTCTCTTCCATTTTCTTTTCCAAGCTTTGGACTTTCTGATTTATAGACTGTACCTCTCCCTTAACATCTCTTTTTTCATTTTTCACTTCTTCTATCCCCTCTTTCACTCCCTCCATCAGTTTATTCATATTTTCAGTTAATTTGTTACACATATCCTTCATTGCTTCTGTAAGCTTCCTCTCCAAATTTTCTAAAGAGGGCTGTTCTTTTTCTGATTTTTTCGACATTTTGGATCCACTCCAGCTACCTGCTCTCTCCCTCTGTTTGTATCTTAAATCATATGACATTAACCTTGAATAAATCACTTCTTAATTGGAATTCCTTTGAAGGCTTTCTTCTTCACTTTTTAATAGAAATTCATTGTTCTTATTTATAAATATTGTGAAGATGAAGTTGAGGTCTTTACCTTGTTATTTATTTTGATGTTGCTGCGTCTCTTCGGTTCTATTCAAGCAATTGAGTCACTAGAGATCTTAAGTCAAATTGTTGACTCCTGAGATTCTGTTGTGCTTTCCGCCGGACCGTCCTTGGAGTGGGAGCTCAAGGCAATTAAAAAAAACCTTTATTCAGAGCTCTCTTATCGCCGAATTCAGCTCCTCCTCGGGTTTTAAGCGTCTCTGGCTCTTTCCCTTCCTGGGAAATGAGTAATGATAGACATTTATTGCCTATCTCTCCGAAAACAGATATCTCTCTCAGGCACAGCGTTTGTTCTGACCTGCTCAGACCGCCATGGCTCAACCGGAAGACTTCCTGTCTTCAACCAGTTCTTATTCCATAAGAGGACTTGCCCTCTTCTTCCCTGACCATGGAGTTTTCTCATCATTTTCTCATGATGGGACCATGCCAAATGCTTTTGAAAATCCAGATATATGACATCCACTGGTTCTCTGCCTGTTAACCAGCTCTCGCTATGCTTCATGTCTGTCTAATGGTTCGCCACTCTCCAAAGTCCAGGGGGACTGTCGGGATTCTTTCTGCTCAGAATAGCAGCTTTTTGGCAGAGTGCTTCCCCATCACATGCTGTAGTTTGCTTTTTAACTGAACTGCAGCACTAAAGTTGAGGGTAGGCAGCAATGACAAAAGCAATAGGTAGGCTAGGTAGCTGCTACCTCCCTAGGTGTGAAAATAGGGCTATGGCACAAGCGCTCTCCATGGCCTTTGCCCAGGCTGCCTCTCCACCTTTATCAGTAGATACTGGTCTGCCTCTCCAATGGCCGCCACAACAGCCAGCCTATCGTTTCACATGCCTGTTGTAGAACTTCTAGCCCCAGGCAACTCACTTGTTCCACATGGAACACTTTGGAGCTCTCCCACTGTTCACAGTTTCCTTACACCTTTCTGGAAGTTGGGTACAACATCCCAATACCCAGAATGAGACCCCCAGGATGATAAAATCGAACTGAGCTGGCACCTCAGGGATGCAGCAATGTCATTCCATCTTGGGCCAGTTCTCCCAGTCTAGCAGCTGAGGACCACTCCCACCATCACTTGCTCGTTTTAGGCACATGGTCATGTTGAGGTCCCATGACCTCTCCGGTAAATCCCAGTGACTGGTGGACAGAGGCACATGCTGTACTGAGATGTGCCAGGGACACCCAGGGGCCAGGAACGTATGGCTGGCTTACCAGAAAGGAACCACACGCCCTGTGGAGCATCCCTTGCACTTTGACCTGAAAAGGCCAAATCCATTCCACTCCGTTCCAGAAGTCCTGGATCCATTCCATTTTAGCAGCCTCTAGCTTTGTTAGGACCCAGACCTGCTCCAGTGTTCTTATAGGGACCCAAACAAAACGTTGCCGGGAGAACAAGTACCTGGAGGTGGCACAGCTCAGGCCTAGGGACATGAAGGTGGACGTTGGCCTTGAAGGGGCTGACCAGGGACTGTTACCTTCCCACTGGCTCCTTCCCTAGCAGAAATGCTGAGAGCACAGTAAGTCTCCCCACAGGGGCTTCCCCGGGAAGCCCAGCCCTGGTCACTAGAGGGATTCAGCAAGTGAAGGTGCCCATTGACCTTCCTGCTCAGGTGGTTGCCATAGTGATGGACACCTTCACGGATGTGGACCTGCTGAGCGAGGTGCTGGATGCAGCTGCACGGAGGGTTCCTGTCTACATCCTGCTGGACGAGATGCACGCCCAGCTCTTCCTGGACATGGCGGCCAAGTGCAGGGTGGACCTCAACTCCGTGGAGGTGAGTGCGGCAGCAGCAGCAGCAGGGGCCATGCATGGCGGCAGGGTGGAAGGGGCAAGGCCAGGACGCGGCAGGCGGGGTGTTCTGTGCCAGGTGCAGGTACGATCCAGCTTCTGTATGTCCCTTTCTGGGCATTGGTGCTGCACATGTACACCCGTGCGCTGAGGCGGAAGAGTGTCCGCCCCACTCCTCGCCTCTGGGGCCTCTCCAAGTGCCTTAGTTTGCATAAATTCCCAGCCTCCCCAGAACACATCCCAGAATGTTCCAGGTGACCACAACATGCTTTCTGCCCAGTTTGATGGACATGTAGGGCCCAATCCTGCCGAACTTTCCAGTGCTGATGCAGCCACAAAGCAGTCCCAAGGTAAGGGAACAAGCACTCCTGCACCTTGAGGAAGCCTCCATGGCTGTCCACCTCCATAGGAATGCAGAGCATGCCTCGTTGGCAAGGCTGCATCAGTGCTGGAAAGTTGGATAGGATTGGGCCCTTACTCAGCACGTTGCTGCTGTGCTCAGTGGGACCCACACATCCTCTCTCTTGGACTGGGGGAGAACTCCTGGCCTCTCTGGGCAACCAAGAAATGGAGGGGAGCACGGGGGTGGGGGTGGTGGGACTCTAGCCAGTGAACCTGGCTGCCCCGGGAGTGGCAATGCCTGGAGAGCCGGGTAGCAAGCGCTTGGCTGAAGGGGGCGGGGCTGCATGCCGGCGCCCACTGCCCTGGGGTCTGCCTGCCTGCCTGATCTCTCTGTTGCAGTTCCTGCGAGTGCGGACTGTCTCTGGCCCCACCTACTACTGCCGCACGGGGATGTCCCTCAAGGGGCACGTGAAGGAGAAGTTCCTGCTGGTGGACTGCATGGTGGTCTTGAGTGGCAGCTACAGGTGAGGGACAGAGCCTGGCGGGGGGGGGGGGTCGGAGTGGCTGGTGGACTTGCCCCAAGGCTGACTTTTTGTCTTCCATGGCTCCCCTCCTTCCATCCTCATGGGAACTCAAGGCCCTCTCCCAGAGGCTGAGCACAGCTCAGCCACACCCTGGGATCCGTAGCCATAGCCTGGGGAAGAGAGCCCTGCACCCACCCAGGGGGAGGAGCGAAGGTGGAGAGGGGTGGTAGGGCACAGGGTGGCAAGGCTGTATCTGCCCTGAGTGTGTGCCCTGGATTCTGGGCTGAGCAGAAGGCTGCCCGTTCCCTGCAGGGAGTGCGTTTGTACCCCTGGCCTCTGGCTGAGGTTTCTGCCTGAGATGCATCCTTCAGAGTGCAGCTGCTTGCTGGCCAGGCCACTCATTGGCTAGTGGAGCAGGTTGCGGGCCAATGGTCAAGCTCCCACAGAGACCAGGAAGGGGGGCTGCCTGGAGGCACTGGGATGGGCTGGCAGGCAGGCAGGCACCAACTAACCAGACCTGCTCTTGCCTGCTTTGCTGCAGCTTCATGTGGTCATTTGAGAAGATCCACCGGAGCATCGCCCATATCTTCCAGGGGGAGCTGGTGGCCAGCTTCGATGAGGAGTTCCGCATCCTTTTTGCACAGTCGGATCCGCTGGTTCCTCCGGCCAACGTCCTGATGAAAGCAGAGACCTCCATGGGGCACTTCGGCATGGGGCCCTTTGGCACAAACATGCCGTTCTTCCCAAAGAAACCCCCCCCACCTGCTGTTCCCTCGAGAAGACAACCTTTTCTCGCCCTTCATGGACAGAGTTGATCCTGACAGGTACTTCCTGTCTTCCTTCAGAAGGGACGACTTGATGCGGCACACCTTGGAGGGCTCAGCAATGCGGATGTATTCCAAAAAGGTAGAGATGGAAAACTCCCAGATGGATCCTGTCCGGGGCTTCCTGCGCTCCAAGCAGCTGGAGATGGACTCATTTAAAAGGCACAGCTTTGCTGAAGGAACCTTTGAGAACTTTGCCTCTTCCAAGCAGTTTTCCAGGCAGATGTTCATGAACAATTTGGATGACTTTAAAATTCAGTCCAGCCATTTTCAGAAGGACCAGTTTTATCAGTATCAGTTTGAACACCCGCATGGTGCCAGTAGGCCTCAGGGCATCTTTGAAAGAATCCGAGGAGGCAGGATGGGACTCGGCGAACCTGAGGACTATGCAGACGGCTTCAGGTACCCGGAACTAGAGTCCCACTTCACCCAGGAGGGCTACCCCCTGCGGCTGGATTACGTGCCTTCCAATTCCTCCAAGGAAGTGAGGCATGGCTCTGACCAAGTGAACCCAGGAGGGAATGGTCTTTCGGGGCTCCCATCCCTCAGAAGGCAAAAATTCATGTGCCAGACGTCACCCACCCAGAAGCAGAGCCTGGAGCAAAGAATGTTCCTGCATGACCAAGACCAGGATCCCGATCCAGAGAAGAAGGGGCATGAAAACCGGGCGGGCTTGCGCAACTGGAGAATTTCATCGTACCTGAGTGGGTACCAGTCTGAGCCAGGGGAGGAAGGCCTCCCTGTGCCGATGGAGTCAGACTCCTACAACGAGGTGCTGGCTCCTGCAGAGCCCCTTGCCAGGTACCCCAGTGACCTCATCCCCGCTTTCAAACCCTCATCGCCCCTTGCGAGCACCAAAGAGAAGGCTGGAGCCGAGAGGCCAGGTGAGGAGGCCTCTGTAGCAAAGCAGGACCCCTTCAGGAACAGGATAAATCCACTGATCCAGAGGAGCTCACGGCTCAGGTCTTCCCTTATTTTCAGTGCTGCCAAGTTGGACCAGCAAAACGTATCTGCTGAGAAAGTCCAGATGATCCAGAAAGAGCAGACATCCACGGAAACCACAAAAGACAATGGAGCAACAAAGACCTCGAATGCCTCCTCCAAAGTGGCCGAGCTGCTGGAGAAGTACAAGACTGTGGGGAAAGACTCGGAAAGCACCACTGTCACTCGCACCAAAGCCATGTCCTCTTTTCTCCAGGAAGAATCCCAGGACGCAGAGCGGAAGTGCACCAAATCTGTGCAGTACAAGATCCTGGAAAGCAGGGTGTCAGAATCCAAGGACTCTTTCAGCAATTATAGACTGCACCCAGAGTCAGAGGGGCAGTTTGGAGGGTCCCCCTCGGCCGGCCAGCTCACTGAGGCTCTCAAGGACCCCATAACACAGGTTAGCAGTAAAGCGGACCAGTTGTCTTCTCGGTTCTACCCCATAGACAACCTGCCCAGTCTTCCAGAGAAGGAGAGCCTCTTATTTGTTGGAGAAACTCAGAAACTTGCACTTGCAGAAAGGAAAGAGAAACTGTCATTCAAAGGAGACGCGCAGAATCCACCCGGAACAGAATTCCAGAAGCCACCCCAAGTGCAGACAGCCACCCCTGCAGCCCCTGAAGTGTCTTGTAAGTTGCAGGACTCTGGCAGCTCTCTCAGTAAGCTGGAGGAGGAGGCAGCGGTGGTGGGGGCTTATAAGCAGGAACAGAGTCCAAGGGAGTTTTTAAGGAAGGGGTCCTTGAGGCTGAAGCAATTGTGGAACCCCAAAGGGGAAAAGAGGCCCGAAGAAGAACCCATTCCCGAAAGCTGGCAGCCTGACAAGCAGAGCCTGAGGAGACCCTCCAAGGGCGACCGCCAAGAAGCCAGAGAGGAGGAGAAGTCTCCAAAGCTCCCTCCGGGGCCTGCTGCCCTCAAGGGGAGCCAAGCGCCCCCGGCTCGGTTCCCCACATCGACAGCCAACGTCCTCTACAGCAGCAACCTCCGTGATGACACAAAGGTCATCCTGGAGCAGATTTCTGCCCACAGTCAGAAGAACCGTGCAGAGCTGGCCAGGCAGCTTCCCGTGACCAGCAATGCTGAGCTGTCCAAGTCCACCACCAGCTTGGACCAGAAAGGTGAGGAAAGAAGCACAGGGATCATCAGCAGGTCAGAGAGCTTCAGCAGCCACAAGCGGAACCTTCCGAGGGAGCCCTCCGAGGACCGCGACTCCCTTCTGAAGCGGATGGAGAGCATGCGGAAGGAGAAGCGGGTCTACAGTCGCTTTGAGGTCTTCTGCAAGAAGGATGAACAAGGTGAGGAGGAATGCCAGCCTGATGCCAAAGACAAGAAGATGGGGAAGTTCATGCCCAAGCTTTTGGGCCCATTCAAAACCAAAAAGTGATGTGCCCACTTCTGCCCACCTGGTTCACAGCCGTCTGCCTGGGACAGACTTGGGTGGGAGGTGCTGTTGTCAAGACACTGTATTTACCACCCGTTCCAAGTGCTGATCAGACTGGGCTGGGCTGGTGGCTGGGAAACGGGGGAACTGCTGGCCACCTGAAGCAGGTGACCTGAGGGCCACACGATGTAAGAGGAGGTACCGTTTCAAAACAAGTTTTCAGCTTGCTTGTGAAGAGCCCAGCACAAGCAGAGTCCCATAACCATCTCTCAAAACAGCTTTTTGTGACCAAAGGTGAAAAACTCTCAGCTAATCTGGCAGAAGGGGAGGGGGTGGGCTTGGCTGAGCCGTTTTCAGGGGAAGCTCCAGTCTTTCATGCCCAAGGCGATGGCCATGTTTTGACAGGGAGAGCCCCAGGAAGTGCAGTCTGCAGCTTGTGGCAGCAGCCTCCTGCCCGGCAGCCTCCTGGCCCTCCCTAGAAGCAGATCTGTCCCCCTGGCAGAGTGGCACTTGTTGTAGGTGAGATCAGGGTGGCTTGGAGGTGGTGGCACCAGGGGGCTCTTACGCGGAGCAGCATTTGGGGGCTGGCCAGGCTGAGAACCAGTGGCAGAACGCTGCCTCTCACTGTAGGCAAGGGGGCCTCCTGGAGGAGGTGCATGGGGGTCCGTTGCTGCCCTCCCCCAAAGACGACCGCACAAGAGCAGCCTGTTCCCACCCTTTCCTCGAGCATTTCTTCAGCCACAGCCTCACTGAGAGCGCCATCCTCACCTGGAGTTAGGCCAGCAAAGTTTGGTCAGCACAAGGGACACCTTAAAGTATGTTTGGACACTCTCGGAGTCAGACACAGACGTGCGCCATATGGCCCTCCCTGACTCAAGAGAGTGGTCCATGGTGGCCCTTGTGCTGGCCACACTTTGCTGGCTTAACTGTGCCACCCTAACTCCAGGTTAGGATTGCACCCTGAAGCAGTCCACCCGTGCCAGGACACGCCACTTTAGAGTGCCGGTGGGCATGGCAGGAAGGTTCCTCCACACAAGCCTCTCACTCCTGTTTAGAGTACTTGCATGCCCCAGAAGAGGTCTCAGAAGAACAGCCCCAGTCACACTGCCCCCCTCCCAGCTCACTGCAGAAGAGCCTCCACTTCACACGGGGCAGCTTTGCCCACTGAGCAGGGGGTGGGTCTTCCCTCTGCAGAGAACCCCGGGGAGACGGGTGTGAGGCTTCCCCTCTCCCTCACCTGGCTGCCCTGATGCTGGCCTGGCCACGTGCCTCTCCGCCTCCAGTGGGCCCTGCACAGACCAGCCACACATGCCAAGTTTCCCTTGGTGAGGCCTTGGCTTCAAGCACTGGGACGGGCGCCAGGAGAGTAGAGCCACCTCCATTGAGGCCTGTGGAGCGGAGGGAGCAGGCTGGAATCTGGCCCCAGCTGGTGGAGCAAAACCTGCCGCTTGCTCCAGCACCTGGTTTCCAAGGGGGCTTCTGGGAGCACCAGAGACTGCCCTGCAGTTGGCATAGTTTGCTGGGCTACGTTTTTTTAAACTTTTAAAAACATTTTTAATGCAGACCCCAGTATCCACTGGCTTCAGCATCTGCGGTGGGTCCTGGAACAGATCCCCTGCGGGTACTGAGGGGCTACACGGGTGGCCAACCCACAGCACGCCATGTGCCACTTTTTATGTAGAGAATCTTGAAAGTGTCACTCCACTTTAGTATCACTTTTAGTGATTACCGTGATAGCGAAATAGAGCCTCCAAGTTCAAGGGCAGTCTATCTCCGCGTGCCAGAAGGTACAGAGCAAGAAACATGGGAGTTCTGCTATCTATCTGGGGCTTTACAAAGACACTTGGCTGACTGCTGGTGAGGCCAGAAAGGTGGTCTGCATGGACCTTTAGTCCAGCTCTGCAGGAGCATCCCTACGTCCATATGAGGGATGTTCATTGCACTTCTGCACAGCACAGCCTGCCCCACCTTCTCGTCCTTTAAGATGATTTTAGCTGGGATCACTTTGTGTATGATTTTCCAAAGGATGGTATCTCCACCTGGCTGGGCCACCTGGGCTTTGCTGATCGTACAGGCCATCTCTGTGCTGCCCTGGTCAGTCCCTTCTGCCTTCCACAGCCTGCCCCAGGCCTTCTTGGGTAAACGAGTGACCTGCCAGTTAGTGGGCTGCAGCACTCTAGCATTTGTCCTTCTCTCCAGTCCAGCATTCTTTTCCGGCCTTTCTTCCCATTTTCCAGCCACAGCAGATCAAGTAGCTGCCTTGAGCATGCCCACTGCAGCATTAGAAACTTGAGGGCATGCTGCGTAAGCAGGAGAAATCAAGCAAACTGTGGTGCTTTCCTTGTTATTTAAACCTTTCCCCAAAACATATGGTGACCTTGCACGTGTCACTGCAAAAGTGTCTGTGCACATGTGCCATGGTTGGCCACCCCGGGTGACTGCATTTAATCATGTTTCCTTGGAGAAGGATGCTAGGTGGCCAGTCCTGCAGTTAAGCACCATGAAATGGCTCCCTCAGAAGGTGGAGTCTTTAATGGGCTGCAGTTGGCGTTTAGGGAATTGACTGGCAGTGGAGGAGACCCTCCAGTCAAAAAAATAATAGGTTCATTAGAAAAGAACAGGTATCAAAACAAGGTACACCAAAGATACGCCTTCACCAAGGGTTCAATAAAAATGCAGTAAGAAATTGCAATCTGCCCCGACAGGTATGTGCACATCTGCCTGGCTTCTGGTGGGTGAACGTTTGAAAAATGTATTTGGGGCACCAAAAGAGTAAGGAAAAAGTGATAGTTTTCAGGGAAGGCATTCATATCAAGGGAGCCTTACTCTTCAAATTTTAAAAGGGAGAGGGTTTGGCGGGGGCGGGGAGAGGACTGGAGAAAAAAGCAAGCAAGAGGCGCAATTATAGGTACCCTCCATCAGACAAACCTGTTCCAAGCCTTGGCCTGCCCTGCAGTGTGGAGGGGGTGGGCAACACCGACTAGTCGTAGCACTATTTATTTGTCACATTTTTATACTGCCCCTCCTCTAAGGCAGCAATTCTCAAAACGAGGGTTGGGACCACTTGCTGGGTGGGGACCTGATTTCTCTGGGTCCGGCAGATCAGATAAGGAAGCCCTGAGGCGTTTACTGCCCTGCAAACGGCCTGCAGTTCCCACGGAGCTGAGCTCCTGCAGTTTGCACGCTGGCGTCAGTCTGCGGAGACAAGCGTTTGAGTGTCTCTTTTCCGGTGTGCTTTTTTCCCCAAGCCCGTCAATGACAGGTCTGGGGGGCAAGCGAAGACGGCTGGGTCACGTCGCGGAGCCCTCGAGCCTGGCGGCCATTCACGAGAGCACGAAGACAGCCCCATGCCGGATCTGGCCCCGCTTCCTGCGTCCCAGACGCCCACCCGGGAGCGCACAAGACACGCGCATCTCCTGCTGCCCTGCAGCTGCCCCGCACGGCGAGGAGCGGAAACGGTGTACAAATACATAAACGCTGCTTGCAAAGGACTCGGTGCACGTGCTGCTTATTTCCGGCGATCTCGCGCACGCGGCGGCGGTCCGAGTCACGCGGCAAGGTGGCGGGGCGGGCCGGATCGGGACCGTTTGCAGAGTCACGCAGGCGCCGCTTGGAAGCGGCTCCGCAGACGCGCGTCAGGAACGCCCTTTTCGGCGGCCTCATGGCGCGGGGGGAGGGGCCGGCCCCGCCTCTCACAGCCGTCGCCGCGGACAGGCGCCTTTTGGGGTCCCGGGAGGAGGGGCGAGGCCGGGCGCCGCTAAGGAGGCCACGCCCCGACTGAGCTCAGCACGCCGGGCGGGATGGCATGGCAAGAAGGCTAGATGGACTGGAGTCGGCATCCCTATTAAATTGATAGGAATCGAGTGAAGCCAGGGGGCGGGCATAGTGGCCATGTTTGTGTGCCCCAGACAATCTTTATTCCAAGCATTTCAGATTGCTTTTCGCGTGATGTTTAGCACTTAATAATTTACTCCTGAAGTAAAAACTTACCAAAATAACAACGTGTGATCGTGTAGAAACATCATTGGTAACCTAATTATGATTCAATATGCAATTCCAAGGTTTAATTCCGCGTAATTATATTACTGAACACACCGGACGAAATGCCGCTTGCTGCCTATGTAAACTCGGATTGCACTGTCTTGACAGACTTATTTTTGAAATCTACACAAGCAGGAATAAAGTGTGAACGGGAAGGAAAGAAAAAAAGGGGAGGGTGGGCAAAAATCAGATAAATATGTAGGAAAATTACATTAAAATCTCTTCATGACACAAGTAGTTGTCAATATGAGAGGAATTCTTTTTTACTTCTAGGCTATTAAGAGTATTTTTTTAAACTTCTACACTCACTCACCCCCCCTAAAACAAATTCTGTTAATGTTCAGAATTTCGAAAATATTATAGTAGAAAATGGAAGGCGGGAAAAAATGTGTAAACGGGAAGGGGGGAAAAAGGAGGGGGAAAATATTACATACCGATGTAATGTGAATACATGAACCTTTCCGTGGAAATTAAATCCCATTTTTCATAAAGCGATTCGTACACCCGTATGCAGAACACGCAGGCATGATTTAAAAAGTTGATATTAACTTTTACACACGTGCAGGAAGATTTTTATTCGTGAATTCGTGGCAATCCTCATTGGCGGGAAAGATCTGAGTCAGCCATATTTGTGTGCCCCGGAAGCTTCAAGAAAATCACAACATGCCGACTCCAGTCCATCTAACCTTCTTGCGGCATGGACGCGGCAGGCCCTTGGAGGAAATGGGCAGGCCCCGCCCCGCCCTGCCAGGGCAAGAGCCCTCCCCGGCGTGGCCACGCCCCCTCTCCTGCCTGCCCGCATGCCTGCCTGCGGACCAAGAAGGTTAGATGACTGGAGAAGCCATGACGTCATAGAATTGAAGCCCTGGACTGAGCAATATGGCTGACTCAGATCAGCACCACGAACGACGAGGATTGCCGCCGGAGGGGCTCTCTCCCTCGCACGGCGCGCGTGTAAAAGTTAATTTCAACGTCTTTAAGCATGCCTGCGTGTTCTGCATACGGGTGTGCGAATCGCTGAACGAAAAATAGGATTTAATTTCCACGGAAAGATTCATGTATTCACATTACATCGGCTCAATAAAACGACCGGTAATATTTTCGAAATTCTGAACATTAACAGACAAACGGGGCATGGCCGTTTTATTTCTGCTTGTGTTGATTTCAAAAAATAAGTCTGTCAAAATAGTGCAATCCAAGTTAAAATAGACAGCATTTCGTCCGGTGTGTTCTGTAATATAATTACGCGGAATTAAACCTTGTAATTGCATATTAACTCATAATACGGTTACCAATAATGTTTCTCCACAATCACACGTTGTTATTTTCGTGAGTTTTTACTTCAGGAGTAAACGATTCAGTCCTAAACATCACGCACAAAGCAATCTGAAATGCTTGGAATGAGCAATGTTTTGCACTTACAAACATGGCCGCTAAGCCCGCCCCCTGGCTTCAATTCTTTCCTATTCATTGTTAAGGGAGGGCCGGGGGTTGCCGCGGACAAGTCGGAGCCAAACAGGTTAGATTAACAGGAGAGGACATTCCTTAAGAATTAATACAAGCAGGTTGAGGCCAGGGGGCGGGCTTAGCAGCCATGTTGGCGTACTCAAAACAATCCTTATTCCAAGCATTTCAGATTGCTTTTCTGGTACTCTTTAGGACTGAATCGTTTACACCTGAAATAAAAACTTATGAAAATAACAACGTGTGATCGTGTAGAAACATCAGTGGTAACCATATTATGAGTTAATATGCAATTCCAAAGTTTAATTCCGCGTAATTATATTACTGAACATACCAGACGAAATGCTACTTGCTATCTATTTAAACTCGGATTGCACTGTTTTGACAGACTTATTTTTTGAAATCTACACAAGCAAAAATAAAACGGCCATGCCCCATAAAAAAAATGTCTGTTAATGTTCAGAATTTCATAAGTATTACAGTAGGAAAATTACATTAAAATCTCTTCATAACACAAGTAGTTGTCAATATGAGAGTAATTCTTTTTTACTTCTAGACTATTAAGAGTATTTTTTTAACTTCTACACTCACCCCCCCCAAAAAAAACCAAATTCTGTTAATGTTCAGAATTTCGAAAATATTACAGTAGAAAATGGAAGGTGGGAAAAAATGTGTAAACGGGAAGGGGGGAAAAAGGAGGGGGAAAATATTTTTTTTTTTTACCTTCTAGACCATTAACAGTGGGTGTCAGAAACTGGTGAATAAGACTGCTAGGAACAACAAGAAATTACACAGCTTCAAAAATAATGCACTATTTCAGTGAACTGTTGTTTTATTGAACCAATGTAATGAGAATACATGAATTTTTCCGTGGAAATTAAGTCCCATTTTTCGTACAGCGATTCGCACACCCGTATGCAGAACACGCAGGCATGATTAAAGACGCTGAGATTAACTTTTACACGCGTGCAGGGAGATTTTTATTGTGAATTCGCGGAAATCCTCCTCCTTGGCGGGAAAGATTTGAGTCAGCCATATTTGTATACCCATGGCTTCAAGAAAATAATATAATGTCCTCTCCTGTTAATCTAACCTTTTTGGTCGGAGCTCCCAGGGGGTGGCCCTGGCCATGGGAGTTAATGCGGAATTATTGAAGCTCAGGGGGCGGGCTTAGCGGCCATGTTGGTGAGTGCAAAACATTGCTCATTCCAAGCATTTCAAATGGGTTTTCGCATGTAATGATGTTTAGGGCTGAATCGTTTACTCCTGAAGTAAAAACTTACCAAAATAACAACGTGTGATCGTGGAGAAACGTCATTGGTAACCTAATTATGATTCAATATGCAATTCCAAGGTTTAATTCCGCGTAATTATATTACTGAACATACCGGACGAAATGCCACTTGCTGCCTATGTAAACTCGGATTGCACTGTCTTGACAGACTTATTTTTTGAAATCTACACAAGCAGGAATAAAGTGAACAGGAAGGAAAGAAAAAAAGGGGAGGGTGGGCAAAAATCAGATAAATATGTAGGAAAATTACATTAAAATCTCTCAATGTATAACACAAGTAGTTGTCAATGTGAGAGGAATTCTTTTTTACTTCTAGACTATTAAGAGTATTTTTTTAAACTTCTACACTCACCCCCCCCCCAATAAAACAAACTCTGTTAATGTTCAGAATTTCAAAAA
>JAJKFI010017534.1:0-12751 GCA_029204185.1 Lerista edwardsae | reverse complement strand
CGTGGTGCTGCTCCTAGCCTGAGCCAGAGCCTGCAGCAGACGGACCTCCGGGCTGCTCTCTCAGGTGGGCCGTTGCCTGGAAGGCTGCCTTTCCCCAACGACTGCAGCCGGGCTCGGGGTCCTGCGTGTGTGGGGAGGTGCCTCCCCGGAGCCCACCCCACTCTCCTTCCCTGGGGAGAGGCAGCCCCCGCCCCTGTTGCTAGCGCCTGTAGCTCCTTCTGGGAGCAGGACTCCCCGGTGCCTGAGCTGAGCTGCCCCTTCCTTGGGTGGGGCCTGCTGAGCAAGGCTGCGCCTCTGGAGGCCTCGGTGGAGCTGGGTGTGCCCGAAGCAGCCCAGCCAGTTCGGCAAGGGAGCGCTTGCCAGGGAGAGGGGCAGGCTGGGAACCAGCATTGCTGCCAGCAGCAGAAGCCTGTCGCGACAGGCTCGGCCGGGGCAGGGCAGGGCAGGAGGAAGGCCGCTCCGGAGTCCGGGGTCTGGCAGGAGCCGAGAGCGGAGGAAGGGGGACTGCGGGCTGCCTTCTGCAGCACTCTGGGGCACGGGGACTTTCCTTTCCTTCCGAGGGACTGCAGGTGAGCGTCATGGGGTTGGGAGCCTCATCACTGGGCAGCTGTCGGCTTCTGGAGAAAGCCACCAATGCCTGCAAGGACGACCCCCCCCCCCCAGCTGTGTTCCAGGCCTGGCCAGCGTTCCCTGCAGTGGGCCAGAAGTGTCTCTGGGGCAGCCTCTGGCGTGTGTGGCAAGTGCTGTATGGAGGTGGTGGAGAGGGCCAGGCCTGGCAGGCCTTGGGACTTGCGGAGGACCCTGGGAGCCCAGGAGGGGTGAGGGTCTTGTGGTCTGGCCTGGCGGGTGCTGGCTGCCAGTGCAGAGTGGGTGCCTTCTGCTTGGACCCTGGGTGCTGCCTGCAAGGGGGGAGCTCCTGGAGGGGGGCTGGGGCTCTGGGAGGAGCCCTTCTTGCCTGGGGGTCCAGCTGCCCACAGGCGCCTGGTGGGATTCGGCCTCTGTGCCTGGAGGGTTCCACGGGGGGGGGGGGCTGGCTCTCTTGCTGGCCAAATGGACTCAGCCTGGCTGGGCCAAGGCGGGGCCACTCAAGCTGCACAGAGGCTAAAGGAGCTGCTGCCTGCGGCTGCCACGGCCACCCCGTTCCACCCCAGCCTGTAGAGGGGGCTCCCGCAGCAGGCACCTGGGCAGGGGCTCCCCCTTCAGAGAAGCAGGCGTGTAGCTGGAGAGGCACCGGGTCCTCCTCCCGCGCGGGACCGCACTGGTCAGGCCTCCCGGGAAGGCTTCCCGCTCTGGGCACCTCGCCCTCCGGGGGACACTGGTCTGCCGGGGCAGTGAGGATGTAATGGTGAGGGGTCTGGAAACGCTGTGCCGCAAGGAAGGGCTGCCTGAAGGAGCTTGGTGCGCTTAGTCTGGGGAAGGGGAGGCGCGAGAGCCGTCTTCAGGCGTCCAAAGGGCTGCCTCACGGGAGGAGGGGGAGGAGGAGGGCAGGCCTGGAGCCGCTGGGAAGGAGGCCTGGGCCAGCTGCCTCGTTGCAAGACCTGCTGGCCCTGGAACCGCCTGCCTCGTGCCGTCACAGACTCTCCCTCCTTGGAGGGTTTCAGGCAGGGGCTGGGTGGCCGCCTGTCTGGGAGGAGGTGGCAGTTGCCTGCCCCAAGCAGAGATCAGGCTAGATGACCTCTAGGGACCCTTCAAACCCTCACACGCTATGAGTCTAAGCACCATCCTATAATGGACATAGCGCTGACGCAACATTGTTGCATCGGTGCTACGTCATTAGTGCTGCGGCAGGGGCACCGAGCAGCAGCCCCGCGTCGGCACTAACACTCTGAAGCCGTCGCTTGCTATGAGTAGCATCGGCTTCAGAGCGCCCGCGGAGAGTCCTCCTTGCGCCGACGGAAGCCGGTTGGCGCAAGGGAGGAACTGTCTCCTTCCGGGACGGGGATTGATGGGGGGGGGAGGGAGGTTGGGGGCGGGACATGGGCGGGCTCAGGAGGCGGCCATATGGCTGCGCCGTTTAGCGGGCGCAGACCTGAGGAGTGCATAGGGGAGGCTGGAGCAGACGCTCCCTTGCCATTCGGAGGCTCCAGCCTCTCCTAAGCAGCATCAGGTATGGCGCTGGCCCGTTGGCCTCGCCTGTCCGATGCTGCTTAGAATTGCCCCCTAAAAGTCTGCCTTGATGGGCTTGCAGCCTGCATGGTGTTTAAAGCAAAGGGGGCCCTGGCGGGATGGGCAAGGGGGCTGGAGGCAGCTGTGGACCAGGGAAGCCTGTTCTGTGGTCGCCGAGACCTGTGCCTTTCCTGCAAATGGAAATGGGCACTCAGGTGTGGCACCAGAGGCTTCTGGGAAAAGGTGAGCTTTTGAAGAGGGGTCTGAGGGATGCATCCTGCAGGTGTTCGCAGGGCAGCCCTGAGCCGCAGGGCAGCAGGGACAGTGCTGTTGAGGGACAGGTGCCTTTGGACGGGCGAGGTTGGTGGTATGGCAGGATATGACCACAGAGGTCAGTAGAGGAGCTGCTGATGGATCTGGGGGATGACAGGAAGTGGCAGCAGGCATGTCTGGTGGGGCGTGACGTGGTCAGCATGACAAACTCGCTTAAGGAACTTGGTGGCACAGTGTTGAATGGAGGGGACTAAGGTGAGCCCACGGAAGGGCAGCCGGGAGGTGGTTGTGGGGCTCAATGCGAGGGCGCGGTGGGGCAGGGCGCGGGACAGAGTTTGGCCCAAGGGCCAAAGAGGATGGGCTGCGTTTTAGCAGCACTGTACAGAAAGGAGAGACGTGCGGTGATGGCAGGCTGAGGACCAGGAGCAGAGTGGGGAGAGGAGAGCTGGGCCGAGGCTGAGACTCGATGCTGCTCCGGGCCACAGCGGCAGAGGCTTGGCTGGAGGGGCCGGGCCGGGCCGGGCCGGACAGAGGGAGAAGGCTCTGGGGCAGCCCCGGGGGCCGTCCGCACACGGGCGAGTGAAAGCCACAGGACCGACATGCTCCCCCAGGACGGCCAGTGGAGAGTGCGCGAGAGCCTGGTGGAAAAGAGGAGCCCTCGGAAGTCCCGCCAGACAGATAGCACCACAGTTCTGTCCTCAAAGGGTCTCGCGTCGCGCAGCTGAACTGAAGGCAGCAGACGGCTGGAGGAGGAGGAGGACGGTGGCAGAGTGGAGAGCTTTCGATCTGGTGGCGAGAAGGTGTTTGCGTGGCAGCTGGGGCGGGCGGGGGGGGGGGGTCCCGAGCAGGGCAGAGCTGAAGAGGAGAGAGTTGTGGCAGAGAAGTCCTGGAAGATGGAGGAGGTGCTGCTAGACTGGAATTGGGCTAATGTTGGTCCCAGTCTTTCAAAAGGAGTGAAAGGAAGACCCAGGGAATTTCAGACACGTCAGTCTGACCAATACTGGGGAAGATATTAGAACAAAACAAACAATCTGCATGCATCTGGATAACAACAGAGAGATTAACAGAACCCAACATGGATTTGTCAACAACAAATCCTGCCGGATAAGTCTCATCTCTTTTTTTGATTGTATGACTAGCTTATTGGATGGTGGGGATGCTGTGGATGTGATTTACCTGGACTTAAGTATTTGACAAGGTTCCACACCACATCTTAATCCGCAAGTTGGAAAACTATGGATTGAATGAAATCATTGTTAGGTGGATTCGCAACTGGCTGGCTAACCGATGGTGGCTTTGCCTCGGCCTGGAGGACGGTTTCGAGTGGAGTGTCCCAGGGCTCTATCTTGGGCCTGGCTCTCTCTAACATCTTCATCAGTGACTTGGATGAAGGAATACAAGGGGACCTCATCAAATTTGCAGAGGGCACCAAGCTGGAGGAGTAGCAAACACAATGGAAGACAATAGAAGCCTTCAGGAAGACCTTGACAGATTGAAATACTACGTAAGAGCATAATAAGAGCCCCACTGGGTCAGGCCAAAGGCTCATCTAGTCCAGCTTCTTGCATCTCGCAGTGGCCCACCAGATACCTCAGGGAATACACAAGACACATGCATTTCGTTGCCACTCCCCTGCATTTGGCACTCCGAGGTAGCCTACCTCTAAAGTAGAGGTTGCACTAACCATCATGGCTTGTAGCCCATGATGGACTTTTCCTCCAGAAATCTGTCCAGTCCACTTTTAAAGTCATCTAGGCCAGAAGCCATCACCACCTCCTGTGGCAAGGAGTTCCGCAGATTAATTACCCACTGGGTAAAAAAGTATTTCCTTTTCTCACTCTCCTAACACTCAATTTTAGTGGATGTCCCCTGGTTCTGGTATTGTGAGAGAGGGAAAAGAACCTCTCTCGATCCACTTTGTCCTTCCCATGCATAATTTTGTATGTCTCAATCAAGTCCCCACTCAGGCACCTTTTTTCTAGGGTGAAGAGCCCCAAATGCTGCAGCCTTTCCTCATAGGGGAGGTGCCCCTGCCCTGTAATCATTTTGGTTGCTCTCTTCTGCACCTTCTCTAGTTCTCCTATACCTTTATTGAGGTGTGGCAACCAGAACTGTACACAGTACTCCAGATGTGGCCTTACCATCGATTTGTACCAGTGGCATAATAATATTGACCATTTTATTCTCAACCCCTTTTTTGATTATCCCAAGCATGGAATTGGCCTTCTTTACCGCTGCCGCGCACTGGTTCAATACTTTCATCGAGTTGTCCATCAGCCCCCCCAAGATCTCTGTCCTGTTCTGGCACCGAAAGCTCAGTACCCATTAGCCCATAGTTGGTTTTGATTTTTTGCCCCAATGTGCATCACTGTGCGCTTGTCTACATTGAAACACATCTGCCATTTGGCTGCCCATTCCCCCAGTTTGGAGAGATCCCTCTGGAGCTCTTCACAATTCTGTCTGGTTTTTACCACACGGAAAAGTTTTGTGTCATCTGCAAACCTGGCCACCTGACTGCTTATGCCTGTCTCCAGGTCATTTATGAATAAGTTGAAAAGCATCGTTCCCAAGACAGATCTTTGGGGCACTCCGCTTTTCACCTCTCTCCATTGTGAAAATTGCCCATTGACCCCCACTCTTTGCTTCCTGCTCCCCAACCAATTTTTAATCCATAAGATGACCTGTCCTCTTATTCCTCTTATTACTGGGCTGAAACGAACAGGATGAAGTTCAACAGGGATAAATATAAGGTTTTGCACTTGGGCACAAATTGCCAAATGCAGGTATAGAATGGGAGAAACTTGGCTTGGCAGCACAACATGTGAGAAAGATCTTGGAGTTGCCGTGGGTCACAAGATGAACGTGAGCCAGCAGTGTGATGGGGCTGCAAAGAAGGCTAATGCATTTTAGCCTGCATTAATAGAACCATAGCGTCCAAGTCATGAGAAGTTATGGTTCTACTTTCTCCGCATTGGTGAGACCTCACCTGGAGTACCAATTCTGGGCACCTCAGTTCAAGAAAGATGCAGCCAAACCGGGGCAGGTTCAGAGAAGAGCAATGAA
Organism: Lerista edwardsae; assembly: GCA_029204185.1. Taxonomy (NCBI): domain Eukaryota; kingdom Metazoa; phylum Chordata; class Lepidosauria; order Squamata; family Scincidae; genus Lerista; species Lerista edwardsae. The sequence continues at coordinate 7,309 of JAJKFI010017534.1, read as the reverse complement.
GATGATCAGGGGGCTGGAAAACAAGTCCTACAAGGAAAGGCTGAGGGAACTGGGTATGTTTAGCTTGGAGAAGAGAAGATTGAGGTGGGATATGATAGCACTCTTCAAATATCTGAAGGGCTGTCACAAGGAAGAAGGAACAAATCTCAGCTGCCTCTGAGAGCAGAACTAGGTCCTGTTGGTGCCAACTGCCAGAGAGGAGATTCCAGTTGGACATCAGAAAGAAATTCTTGAGAGTGGATGGGTGGATGGGGGGCAATGAGAGCAGGGGTCCTCTGCTCTCTGTCCGCAAGACAGTGGCGTCTTTGCAGCAGGGAAGAAGTCAGAGGGGGGGAGGTGGGTAGCTGGAGGAACAATGGTGGCGAAGGTAGGATGAGGCATTGGGGGCTGCAATGAAGAGAGCATGTGGAGGTCGTCAGTGAGGGGAGTGAAGCTGGAGGAAGGAGGGCTGGTGGAGAAGGGGGGACATGGGAGGGAGGTGATACAGTGCGCTGGCTTTGGGCACTGGAGGCGGCGGCGAAGGAAGACCCGCCCCAGCCAAGCCAGTGCCTGAAGCAGCGCCAAATTCTGCCCTGCTTTCTCCCTCTTGTGCAGTCTTCAGCCTGCAGGCACCTTTCCACCACTTCTGCCACCTGCCCCTGTCCCCTACTGCTCCTCCTGATCTGGCTAGGGAGGGAGGGTGCTGTCCGCCCCACCCACCCAGGTGAGAAGAAGGGCTGAGGGCGAGGAGGCGACAGCAACAGCCCCCTTCTGGACGGAGAGCCACTGGAAACTGGACCCCAAGGGTGGCTCCCTCCTCCCTCCTCCCCCGGGCCACTCAGGCTGCCAAACGTGGCTGGTGCAAGAGCAGTTCTGGATGTGGGGAGGGCAGGAGAAACTGGGGGGGGGGCTGGGCTGGGAGGTGTGCCAGCCTGAGGAGGGGAGCAAGGTTAGGAGGCAGCTGGTGGGCCTCATCCAAGCCCCCGTCCCCAGGCTGCTCCGCCACAGTTTGGGCCACACGCCCAACTCAGCCCTGCACCTGCTGTACACTAGTCACAGATCCGAGGAGCCCGTAGGGGATCTGGAGCCTCCCCTGGGGCAAGGATGTAACTGTGCCCTTGTCCCAGGGAGGCTACCCAGCGCACCAAAGCCGCACTGGATTTAGCGCAGGCCTGCTGGCCTCCCTATTCCAGTGCAGTCTAGGATTGCGCTCTTAATTCTTTAGTCAGGAGGGGCCGTTCGGGCAGTGGGACCCATCCGAGGCCCTGGGCTGTGAAAACAGATGCAAAGAACTCACTTAATTTCTCTGCAATCTCCAAGTCCCCTTTTATCTCCCTCTGTGTCCAGCGGGCCAACCGCCTCCCTAGCAGGTTTCATGCTTCTAATGTATTTGAAGAAGCTTTTATTATTCCCTTTTATGTTGCTGCTTATGCATTCCTCAGAGTCTTTCTTGGCCTCCCATAATATCTTTTTTTTTTTGCCAGAGTTTGTATTCCTTTTTATTCTCCTCACTGGAGCAAGACGTCCATTTACGGAAGGAAGCTTCCTTGCCCTTTACAGCCTTTCTAATTTTATTCATCAGCCATGCAGGCACCCACCTGGACCTAGTCTAGCCCTTCTTTCTTTGCGGTATACACTTCTGCTGGGCCTCTACTACTGTTATTTTAAACAGCCTCCATGTAGCCTGGAGAGACTGGACTCTTCTTACCTTCCCTTTCTAACTAGCCTCCTCTATTCAGGGAAATCTGCCCTTTGGGTTTTTGTGTCAGATTTGCTCTGCACTCTTTCCTGGACATGCATGGCAAAACCAATCGCAGCATGGTCACTGTTCCCCAATGGCTCAGTAACATTGACATCCCTAACTAGGTCCCAAGTACCACACAATATTAAACCCAGAGTCGCCTGTCCTCTGGTGGGCTCCATGACTAGCTGCTCTAAGGCACAGTCATTCAGCACGTCAAGGAATCCGGTCTCTCTTTCTTGACCAGAGCACCTGTTGACCCAGTCAATATGAGGATTATTCAGTCCTCCATGATTACAACCCTGTCTCTCTTGGTCACCCCCCTGATTTGTTTCCTCATTTCAAGGTCCCCTTCAGGTTTTTGATCCGGAGGACAATAGCACCCCCCCCCACCTATTACATTGCTCTTTTGGCCTGGTAGTTTAACCCACAGTGACTCTATGGTGGAGATGGACCCTGTAAACTGCTTTGTGAACTTTGCATTGAAAAGCGATATATAAATATTGTTGCTTGATTGGTCAGCGGAATTCATTGCCACAGGATGTCGTGATGGTCCGTAGTTTCGAAGGCTTTAGAGGGGGATTCTTGGTGGAGGATGAGCCAATCAGTGGTCATGATGGCCATGTGCTACTGCCAGCCTCTGTGTGGCTGTTGCAGGGGTGTGTGTATGTCAGGAGAAAACTGTCTCCTGCTTGTGGGCTTCCTTGCTTGGGCAGCTGTGGGGGGGGCACTGGGGGAATTGGGAGGCTGGACTTGGTGGGCCCCCTGGGCAGCCCAATCCTAAGCAGCACCGTCATAGTAAGGCCGACATAGCAGGGCTGCATCCTAAGGCCATTAGGAGGCAGCAGCAGCACAGTGAAGGGCAAGGGGAGGTTTTCGCCTTGCACCCGGGTAAGCCCCAGCCAGCCCTATGGGGTTGTTTGGACCTGCGCCTGCTGTTTTGCAGGTGAACCTGCACAGCAGCAGCCCAAATCAGGGCCGCCCTGGCCAGGGATGGGGTTTAAGATGCAGCACTACGGCCGTTGTGCGTCACCGTCGCCTCCCAGCTCCCCCCCCCCCGGGCACGCCTCTGGACCACCCTCGGTGAGGTCCTGCGCTGACTGAGTGACCCTGACTCGCCGGCGCGGATGCCCTTGATGGCACATTTGCGACAGCGCTGGACCGGCGCAAGAGCGTAGTGCCAGTGCAACAAGGGTATAGGATTGTGCTTTTAGTGTACAGAGCGCACTAGCGTAGTGGGTGGGCTTTCCCTTCTGAGAAGGCATCCACAGAGCTGTTGCTTTGCAAGGGGTCACACAAACGCTTTTTGGAAAACAGACCTTGCAGGAGGAAGGGGTGGTGGGCAGAAGCGCTGCTGGTGCTGCCAGTCACAGGAGCCTGAGAAGGCCCCAGGAACGTGGAAGCTCACGGGGAACCCTGAGGGGAAGGACTTCTGTGTCCTGCCACAAGTGGTGTGACTGTCACGGTCAAGGATGCTGCAAAGAGGCCTGGGCAGCCCGTCCAACCACCAGGGAAGGCCGAGAGCGCAAGCCTACGTTGCGCTGGATTGGTGAGGCCGGCAGGCCTGGGCCAAATCCAGTGCATCTTACGTGCGCTGGTGAGCCTGCAAGGGCAAGGACATGTTTGTACCCTGGCCCCGGGGGGGGGGGGGCTCTCGCCTCCCCGTAGGCTACTTAGCAGGCGCAGAACTGAGGACGCTGCACAGCCTGAATCAGGGCTGCGCAGCCTCCCGACAGGGCCTTGAAAGTGACCTACCAGCCGCCTCCCTCCCCAGTCCCCTCCCCAGGCTGGCACACCCACAGGGCGGCCCGCCCGCCTCCCCTCCTCCAGCACCTCCCTTGCACCAGTCGAGCTTGGCTGGCACCAGAGAGGCTCTCCACCAGCCTGAGAGCTCCAGCCGTGATGCAGGGGGTGGGGCTGCTCAGTGCCCCCATGCCAGCGCCACGCAAAGGGTGGGATTGCGCCTCAAGGGCTCAGTGCGTTTCCCTCGCTCCAGAGGCTGTTCCCTGGGGGAAACTGCCAGCGTCCTCCACTGCAGCCCAGTCACAGAGGCCTCCCTGCCTGCCTGCAGAAGGACTCGCGCCAGGCCCTGCTGGCCAGTGCCAGGGAGGCAGAAGCGTTGGCTCTGGGGGGTGGTGCCCATCTTCTGACGGAAAGGTGGCCTGCCCCACAGTGTGGGTGGAGGTCCTTCCCCAGGGAGCTGCTTGTGCTGGCAGCGCAGTGTGGGCTCACTGTGCTCTCCAGCCCCCTTGGTTCCGCCCAGGGGTTGCTGGGCTGCTGGCTGGGAACTGGGGCGGCCTTGGAGGGCCTCTGCTCCTAACTGTTTCCGCAGGCTGGGTCTGAGAGTGTTGCTGCAGCTGTCTTGCTGGGCTGAGAGATCTAGGGCGGGCTGGACTGCAAATAACAACATCCCCTGCTGGATCAGGCCAAAGGGGGCCCCACTAGTGGCCCACCGAGGAGGGGAGGGTGATGCCGGCCGCCTGTGACGAAGGGCTCTGGGCCCCTGTCTTGGGTGGCATCCAGCCTGCTGCTGCTCTGCACGTTCTCTGGGACTGATGCCTGCCAAGCAGCTGGGCTCCTTGCCAGCCCAGCCCAGCCCAGCCCAGAGTGGTGTCGAGAGGCGTGTCCAGAGTCCTGTGCAGGGCCTGGTGGCCCAGAGGAGAAACCACGGGGGACAGTTCAGGCAGTCTCAAGCCCGCTTCCCCTGCCAGCATCAGCCAGGCTTGTACAGACAGCCCCAAGCGGCACGCCTGCCTCCTCTCTGCATTCCCAGCATGCATTCCGTGGTGCAACTTCCCTGCGGCCTTGGGCGCCTGCCCGTGCCACACCCACAGCACAGCTGCTGCTCCAGCGTGGGAGGCCAGCGTGCCAAGCACACTGCAAGATGGCGCCTCTTGGAGAGACGGAAGGCTGGCTGGGCATTGGAGTGCCGGGAGGAGGGGCAAGCACAAGCCAAGGGGACAGGCCCTCTCGCTCGTCCCCCCGTCCTCTGCTGGTAGTGGGTGCTGAGGATCCCCTTGGACTTCCCAGCAGCCTCGTTTTGCGCCCCCCTCCAGCCAGCGGGACTCCTCTAGCACCCGTGCGCACACACGTCCCACCCAGATCAGCAACATGGGAGGGGCTCAGTGGCCAAGCTCCTCTCGGCAAGCGGGTGGTCCCATGTTCAAGACTCCCTGGTGCAGCTGGGCTGGGAGAGCAGCTGAGCCCCTGCCCGCAAACCATTGCTGCCCTGGATGGGTTGATTCCATATATTTCTACCCCTCCTTTCTCCACAAGGCTCCCAACGGAAAACCAGGAATACACCGTACTACAGAAAAACAACCATAACCCCCTGCATGACTTAAACATCCGTCAGGAGGCAGCAGCAAATTGGAGGCTGAAAACAGGCTAAAAAGCAGCAGCACAAAATATCAGATAAACTCTGGCCACCGTTTATGCTCCTAAAACAGGAGCATAAACTGGGCATCAAAGCAGCAAACAGCCATCGATGGTGGTCATAAACACAGACCCAGAGCATTGTGCACACAATCAGAGTGCAATCCTAAGCAGCGCTGGATTGGCAAGGCCGGCCGGCCAGTGCCAAATCCAACGCTGCTTAGGAGAGGCTGGAGCCTCCCTGTGGGAAGCAGCGGTCCGACAGGATCAGTCCACCAAGCCCTGGCAACCACACGGGCCGCCACATTGCAGGCCGTCCTCAAGGGCTACATGTGAAGCACATCACAGTAATCTAAATGAGACATCAGCAAGGGGTGGACCTCTGTGGTCAGGGCCAATCAGCTCAGGTACAGTTGCAACTGGTCACCAGCCTCAGCTGGCACCAGGCAATCCAGGACCAGCAGTGGATCCAGGAAGATTCCCAAGCTGCACACTTGCTCCTGCAAAGGGAGTACAGCCCCATTCAGCTCAGATCAGTTTTTGCCTGTTAGCCTACCTCCATGCAGTGCAAACAGCCATTTGCTCCATGCAGACCTCAGTAGCCCCCTAGTACTCCACTTGGAGTGAGACTGATCTCCATATCATCTGTGTCCTGATAGCATGCCATTCCAAGTCCCTGGCTGGCCTCCCAGCAGCAAGGGTTCACGCTGCAGGCCAATGACCAGGGCACCAAACAGACATCCCCCCCCCCCCCGCAGCAGCATCTTCTGGGCCCTGCTGGCCAGGACAGGCTCCCACTCTGCCAACCACACCCAAGGGACACCATGGTCAATAGCGCTGAAAGTCACCCAGGACCCACATTTGAATAGACAAAAGAAAATACAGTCATACAGTCAGTCCTCTTTATATGCGACCTTGCTGTAAGTGAACTTGCTTACCTGTGAGGGGCAGAATTGATACTAACCTCAATATCTGCGCCTCTGTCCCCATTATCCAAAATGCAGAGACCTTCCAAAGGCTGCAGAGACCTGCAGAATGGCACCTGCAACCGGTGCTGATCTCTTTAAAAGAGCCAGCAGAATCATCTGCCAGCCATGTTTAAGGGGTACGTTCTGGTAACAGGTGCCATTCTGAGGATCCCTGCAGCCTCTGGAAGGTCTCTGCAGCATTCAGACATCTTTTGTCCCTTCCTGCTGCACTGCTGGCTTCTTGAGCATCTCTGCTGGATTCTTCTGATAGCAGATAAGGTACCCCTTGCACCTAACCCCTGTTATCTGCAGATTTGCTGTCCGCGATTTCCAGGAACCTAACCCTAGCAGATAATGAGGACTGACTGTAATTCTTTACCCAGCATGTAATTAGTCTGTGGAACTACTTGTCACAGGATGTGGTGATGGTGTTTGGCCTGCATGCCTTTACAAGGGGACTGGACAGATTTCTAGAAGAAGCTGATTACAAGCTGTGATGAGTATGTGCAGCCTCCTTGTTTTAGAAGAGGCTGCGTCAGAATGCCAGATGCAGGGGAGGGGCAATGAGATGCAAATATCTGGTTGTCCTGTGTGCTCCCTGATGCATCTGGTGGACTGTTGTGAGATGCAGGAAGCTGGATTAGCTGGGCCTTATCCAGCAGGGCTCTTCTTATGTTCTTATAATGTTGCCCTGATGGGGACCACACAAAGCACCTGTGTGCTGTTGTGGGCACAGGCACCTTGTTTGTGGGCATAGGTTGTGTTATTTGTGTCCCAAAGTGCAGAGGCATTCCGTGCTTTCGGTGAGGTGAGATATGGCCCCTCTCTCTGATGGAACCCTGGCTGTAGAGCTCTTGGCCCATGGATGCCAGTCCATTTTCCAGTCTGCTCTATCACTTTCCCTGCTCTGGCAGCAGCTGAAAAATGTTCTGTTCTCTTTAGGTTTTGAAGCTGAAGTTTACGTTGCTCTGTTCTGTTTCCTGTAGTTTACTGTTGCTCTGTATATTGTACTGTTTTGATACCTCTTTCTAGAGCTGCATACTGCTAAATGGTATGTTTTGCTAATATTGATTTACTAGCTTTTATGTACCCGGCTTCGCCCGGGTGTTTATAGGTGCCATCTCTGACCCCCCACCACTCACATGTGTGCCCGGGTGTGTATATGTCCCATCCCTGCCCCCCCACTCACATGTGTGCCTGGGTGTTTATATGTCCCATCCCTGCCCCCCCACTCACATGTGTGCCC
>JAJKFI010017533.1:0-12748 GCA_029204185.1 Lerista edwardsae | reverse complement strand
CGTGGTGCTGCTCCTAGCCTGAGCCAGAGCCTGCAGCAGACGGACCTTCCGGGCTGCTCTCTCAGGTGGGCCGTTGCCTGGAAGGCTGCCTTTCCCCAACGACTGCAGCCGGGCTCGGGGTCCTGCGTGTGTGGGGAGGTGCCTCCCCGGAGCCCACCCCACTCTCCTTCCCTGGGGAGAGGCAGCCCCCGCCCCTGTTGCTAGCGCCTGTAGCTCCTTCTGGGAGCAGGACTCCCCGGTGCCTGAGCTGAGCTGCCCCTTCCTTGGGTGGGGCCTGCTGAGCAAGGCTGCGCCTCTGGAGGCCTCGGTGGAGCTGGGTGTGCCCGAAGCAGCCCAGCCAGTTCGGCAAGGGAGCGCTTGCCAGGGAGAGGGGCAGGCTGGGAACCAGCATTGCTGCCAGCAGCAGAAGCCTGTCGCGACAGGCTCGGCCGGGGCAGGGCAGGGCAGGAGGAAGGCCGCTCCGGAGTCCGGGGTCTGGCAGGAGCCGAGAGCGGAGGAAGGGGGACTGCGGGCTGCCTTCTGCAGCACTCTGGGGCACGGGGACTTTCCTTTCCTTCCGAGGGACTGCAGGTGAGCGTCATGGGGTTGGGAGCCTCATCACTGGGCAGCTGTCGGCTTCTGGAGAAAGCCACCAATGCCTGCAAGGACGACCCCCCCCCCAGCTGTGTTCCAGGCCTGGCCAGCGTTCCCTGCAGTGGGCCAGAAGTGTCTCTGGGGCAGCCTCTGGCGTGTGTGGCAAGTGCTGTATGGAGGTGGTGGAGAGGGCCAGGCCTGGCAGGCCTTGGGACTTGCGGAGGACCCTGGGAGCCCAGGAGGGGTGAGGGTCTTGTGGTCTGGCCTGGCGGGTGCTGGCTGCCAGTGCAGAGTGGGTGCCTTCTGCTTGGACCCTGGGTGCTGCCTGCAAGGGGGGAGCTCCTGGAGGGGGGCTGGGGCTCTGGGAGGAGCCCTTCTTGCCTGGGGGTCCAGCTGCCCACAGGCGCCTGGTGGGATTCGGCCTCTGTGCCTGGAGGGTTCCACGGGGGGGGGGGGCTGGCTCTCTTGCTGGCCAAATGGACTCAGCCTGGCTGGGCCAAGGCGGGGCCACTCAAGCTGCACAGAGGCTAAAGGAGCTGCTGCCTGCGGCTGCCACGGCCACCCCGTTCCACCCCAGCCTGTAGAGGGGGCTCCCGCAGCAGGCACCTGGGCAGGGGCTCCCCCTTCAGAGAAGCAGGCGTGTAGCTGGAGAGGCACCGGGTCCTCCTCCCGCGCGGGACCGCACTGGTCAGGCCTCCCGGGAAGGCTTCCCGCTCTGGGCACCTCGCCCTCCGGGGGACACTGGTCTGCCGGGGCAGTGAGGATGTAATGGTGAGGGGTCTGGAAACGCTGTGCCGCAAGGAAGGGCTGCCTGAAGGAGCTTGGTGCGCTTAGTCTGGGGAAGGGGAGGCGCGAGAGCCGTCTTCAGGCGTCCAAAGGGCTGCCTCACGGGAGGAGGGGGAGGAGGAGGGCAGGCCTGGAGCCGCTGGGAAGGAGGCCTGGGCCAGCTGCCTCGTTGCAAGACCTGCTGGCCCTGGAACCGCCTGCCTCGTGCCGTCACAGACTCTCCCTCCTTGGAGGGTTTCAGGCAGGGGCTGGGTGGCCGCCTGTCTGGGAGGAGGTGGCAGTTGCCTGCCCCAAGCAGAGATCAGGCTAGATGACCTCTAGGGACCCTTCAAACCCTCACACGCTATGAGTCTAAGCACCATCCTATAATGGACATAGCGCTGACGCAACATTGTTGCATCGGTGCTACGTCATTAGTGCTGCGGCAGGGGCACCGAGCAGCAGCCCCGCGTCGGCACTAACACTCTGAAGCCGTCGCTTGCTATGAGTAGCATCGGCTTCAGAGCGCCCGCGGAGAGTCCTCCTTGCGCCGACGGAAGCCGGTTGGCGCAAGGGAGGAACTGTCTCCTTCCGGGACGGGGATTGATGGGGGGGGGAGGGAGGTTGGGGGCGGGACATGGGCGGGCTCAGGAGGCGGCCATATGGCTGCGCCGTTTAGCGGGCGCAGACCTGAGGAGTGCATAGGGGAGGCTGGAGCAGACGCTCCCTTGCCATTCGGAGGCTCCAGCCTCTCCTAAGCAGCATCAGGTATGGCGCTGGCCCGTTGGCCTCGCCTGTCCGATGCTGCTTAGAATTGCCCCCTAAAAGTCTGCCTTGATGGGCTTGCAGCCTGCATGGTGTTTAAAGCAAAGGGGGCCCTGGCGGGATGGGCAAGGGGGCTGGAGGCAGCTGTGGACCAGGGAAGCCTGTTCTGTGGTCGCCGAGACCTGTGCCTTTCCTGCAAATGGAAATGGGCACTCAGGTGTGGCACCAGAGGCTTCTGGGAAAAGGTGAGCTTTTGAAGAGGGGTCTGAGGGATGCATCCTGCAGGTGTTCGCAGGGCAGCCCTGAGCCGCAGGGCAGCAGGGACAGTGCTGTTGAGGGACAGGTGCCTTTGGACGGGCGAGGTTGGTGGTATGGCAGGATATGACCACAGAGGTCAGTAGAGGAGCTGCTGATGGATCTGGGGGATGACAGGAAGTGGCAGCAGGCATGTCTGGTGGGGCGTGACGTGGTCAGCATGACAAACTCGCTTAAGGAACTTGGTGGCACAGTGTTGAATGGAGGGGACTAAGGTGAGCCCACGGAAGGGCAGCCGGGAGGTGGTTGTGGGGCTCAATGCGAGGGCGCGGTGGGGCAGGGCGCGGGACAGAGTTTGGCCCAAGGGCCAAAGAGGATGGGCTGCGTTTTAGCAGCACTGTACAGAAAGGAGAGACGTGCGGTGATGGCAGGCTGAGGACCAGGAGCAGAGTGGGGAGAGGAGAGCTGGGCCGAGGCTGAGACTCGATGCTGCTCCGGGCCACAGCGGCAGAGGCTTGGCTGGAGGGGCCGGGCCGGGCCGGGCCGGACAGAGGGAGAAGGCTCTGGGGCAGCCCCGGGGGCCGTCCGCACACGGGCGAGTGAAAGCCACAGGACCGACATGCTCCCCCAGGACGGCCAGTGGAGAGTGCGCGAGAGCCTGGTGGAAAAGAGGAGCCCTCGGAAGTCCCGCCAGACAGATAGCACCACAGTTCTGTCCTCAAAGGGTCTCGCGTCGCGCAGCTGAACTGAAGGCAGCAGACGGCTGGAGGAGGAGGAGGACGGTGGCAGAGTGGAGAGCTTTCGATCTGGTGGCGAGAAGGTGTTTGCGTGGCAGCTGGGGCGGGCGGGGGGGGGGGGTCCCGAGCAGGGCAGAGCTGAAGAGGAGAGAGTTGTGGCAGAGAAGTCCTGGAAGATGGAGGAGGTGCTGCTAGACTGGAATTGGGCTAATGTTGGTCCCAGTCTTTCAAAAGGAGTGAAAGGAAGACCCAGGGAATTTCAGACACGTCAGTCTGACCAATACTGGGGAAGATATTAGAACAAAACAAACAATCTGCATGCATCTGGATAACAACAGAGAGATTAACAGAACCCAACATGGATTTGTCAACAACAAATCCTGCCGGATAAGTCTCATCTCTTTTTTTGATTGTATGACTAGCTTATTGGATGGTGGGGATGCTGTGGATGTGATTTACCTGGACTTAAGTATTTGACAAGGTTCCACACCACATCTTAATCCGCAAGTTGGAAAACTATGGATTGAATGAAATCATTGTTAGGTGGATTCGCAACTGGCTGGCTAACCGATGGTGGCTTTGCCTCGGCCTGGAGGACGGTTTCGAGTGGAGTGTCCCAGGGCTCTATCTTGGGCCTGGCTCTCTCTAACATCTTCATCAGTGACTTGGATGAAGGAATACAAGGGGACCTCATCAAATTTGCAGAGGGCACCAAGCTGGAGGAGTAGCAAACACAATGGAAGACAATAGAAGCCTTCAGGAAGACCTTGACAGATTGAAATACTACGTAAGAGCATAATAAGAGCCCCACTGGGTCAGGCCAAAGGCTCATCTAGTCCAGCTTCTTGCATCTCGCAGTGGCCCACCAGATACCTCAGGGAATACACAAGACACATGCATTTCGTTGCCACTCCCCTGCATTTGGCACTCCGAGGTAGCCTACCTCTAAAGTAGAGGTTGCACTAACCATCATGGCTTGTAGCCCATGATGGACTTTTCCTCCAGAAATCTGTCCAGTCCACTTTTAAAGTCATCTAGGCCAGAAGCCATCACCACCTCCTGTGGCAAGGAGTTCCGCAGATTAATTACCCACTGGGTAAAAAAGTATTTCCTTTTCTCACTCTCCTAACACTCAATTTTAGTGGATGTCCCCTGGTTCTGGTATTGTGAGAGAGGGAAAAGAACCTCTCTCGATCCACTTTGTCCTTCCCATGCATAATTTTGTATGTCTCAATCAAGTCCCCACTCAGGCACCTTTTTTCTAGGGTGAAGAGCCCCAAATGCTGCAGCCTTTCCTCATAGGGGAGGTGCCCCTGCCCTGTAATCATTTTGGTTGCTCTCTTCTGCACCTTCTCTAGTTCTCCTATACCTTTATTGAGGTGTGGCAACCAGAACTGTACACAGTACTCCAGATGTGGCCTTACCATCGATTTGTACCAGTGGCATAATAATATTGACCATTTTATTCTCAACCCCTTTTTTGATTATCCCAAGCATGGAATTGGCCTTCTTTACCGCTGCCGCGCACTGGTTCAATACTTTCATCGAGTTGTCCATCAGCCCCCCCAAGATCTCTGTCCTGTTCTGGCACCGAAAGCTCAGTACCCATTAGCCCATAGTTGGTTTTGATTTTTTGCCCCAATGTGCATCACTGTGCGCTTGTCTACATTGAAACACATCTGCCATTTGGCTGCCCATTCCCCCAGTTTGGAGAGATCCCTCTGGAGCTCTTCACAATTCTGTCTGGTTTTTACCACACGGAAAAGTTTTGTGTCATCTGCAAACCTGGCCACCTGACTGCTTATGCCTGTCTCCAGGTCATTTATGAATAAGTTGAAAAGCATCGTTCCCAAGACAGATCTTTGGGGCACTCCGCTTTTCACCTCTCTCCATTGTGAAAATTGCCCATTGACCCCCACTCTTTGCTTCCTGCTCCCCAACCAATTTTTAATCCATAAGATGACCTGTCCTCTTATTCCTCTTATTACTGGGCTGAAACGAACAGGATGAAGTTCAACAGGGATAAATATAAGGTTTTGCACTTGGGCACAAATTGCCAAATGCAGGTATAGAATGGGAGAAACTTGGCTTGGCAGCACAACATGTGAGAAAGATCTTGGAGTTGCCGTGGGTCACAAGATGAACGTGAGCCAGCAGTGTGATGGGGCTGCAAAGAAGGCTAATGCATTTTAGCCTGCATTAATAGAACCATAGCGTCCAAGTCATGAGAAGTTATGGTTCTACTTTCTCCGCATTGGTGAGACCTCACCTGGAGTACCAATTCTGGGCACCTCAGTTCAAGAAAGATGCAGCCAAACCGGGGCAGGTTCAGAGAAGAGCAATGAAGATGATCAGGGGGCTGGAAAACAAGTCCTACAAGGAAAGGCTGAGGGAACTGGGTATGTTTAGCTTGGAGAAGAGAAGATTGAGGTGGGATATGATAGCACTCTTCAAATATCTGAAGGGCTGTCACAAGGAAGAAGGAACAAATCTCAGCTGCCTCTGAGAGCAGAACTAGGTCCTGTTGGTGCCAACTGCCAGAGAGGAGATTCCAGTTGGACATCAGAAAGAAATTCTTGAGAGTGGATGGGTGGATGGGGGGCAATGAGAGCAGGGGTCCTCTGCTCTCTGTCCGCAAGACAGTGGCGTCTTTGCAGCAGGGAAGAAGTCAGAGGGGGGAGGTGGGTAGCTGGAGGAACAATGGTGGCGAAGGTAGGATGAGGCATTGGGGGCTGCAATGAAGAGAGCATGTGGAGGTCGTCAGTGAGGGGAGTGAAGCTGGAGGAAGGAGGGCTGGTGGAGAAGGGGGGACATGGGAGGGAGGTGATACAGTGCGCTGGCTTTGGGCACTGGAGGCGGCGGCGAAGGAAGACCCGCCCCAGCCAAGCCAGTGCCTGAAGCAGCGCCAAATTCTGCCCTGCTTTCTCCCTCTTGTGCAGTCTTCAGCCTGCAGGCACCTTTCCACCACTTCTGCCACCTGCCCCTGTCCCCTACTGCTCCTCCTGATCTGGCTAGGGAGGGAGGGTGCTGTCCGCCCCACCCACCCAGGTGAGAAGAAGGGCTGAGGGCGAGGAGGCGACAGCAACAGCCCCCTTCTGGACGGAGAGCCACTGGAAACTGGACCCCAAGGGTGGCTCCCTCCTCCCTCCTCCCCCGGGCCACTCAGGCTGCCAAACGTGGCTGGTGCAAGAGCAGTTCTGGATGTGGGGAGGGCAGGAGAAACTGGGGGGGGGGGCTGGGCTGGGAGGTGTGCCAGCCTGAGGAGGGGAGCAAGGTTAGGAGGCAGCTGGTGGGCCTCATCCAAGCCCCCGTCCCCAGGCTGCTCCGCCACAGTTTGGGCCACACGCCCAACTCAGCCCTGCACCTGCTGTACACTAGTCACAGATCCGAGGAGCCCGTAGGGGATCTGGAGCCTCCCCTGGGGCAAGGATGTAACTGTGCCCTTGTCCCAGGGAGGCTACCCAGCGCACCAAAGCCGCACTGGATTTAGCGCAGGCCTGCTGGCCTCCCTATTCCAGTGCAGTCTAGGATTGCGCTCTTAATTCTTTAGTCAGGAGGGGCCGTTCGGGCAGTGGGACCCATCCGAGGCCCTGGGCTGTGAAAACAGATGCAAAGAACTCACTTAATTTCTCTGCAATCTCCAAGTCCCCTTTTATCTCCCTCTGTGTCCAGCGGGCCAACCGCCTCCCTAGCAGGTTTCATGCTTCTAATGTATTTGAAGAAGCTTTTATTATTCCCTTTTATGTTGCTGCTTATGCATTCCTCAGAGTCTTTCTTGGCCTCCCATAATATCTTTTTTTTTTTGCCAGAGTTTGTATTCCTTTTTATTCTCCTCACTGGAGCAAGACGTCCATTTACGGAAGGAAGCTTCCTTGCCCTTTACAGCCTTTCTAATTTTATTCATCAGCCATGCAGGCACCCACCTGGACCTAGTCTAGCCCTTCTTTCTTTGCGGTATACACTTCTGCTGGGCCTCTACTACTGTTATTTTAAACAGCCTCCATGTAGCCTGGAGAGACTGGACTCTTCTTACCTTCCCTTTCTAACTAGCCTCCTCTATTCAGGGAAATCTGCCCTTTGGGTTTTTGTGTCAGATTTGCTCTGCACTCTTTCCTGGACATGCATGGCAAAACCAATCGCAGCATGGTCACTGTTCCCCAATGGCTCAGTAACATTGACATCCCTAACTAGGTCCCAAGTACCACACAATATTAAACCCAGAGTCGCCTGTCCTCTGGTGGGCTCCATGACTAGCTGCTCTAAGGCACAGTCATTCAGCACGTCAAGGAATCCGGTCTCTCTTTCTTGACCAGAGCACCTGTTGACCCAGTCAATATGAGGATTATTCAGTCCTCCATGATTACAACCCTGTCTCTCTTGGTCACCCCCCTGATTTGTTTCCTCATTTCAAGGTCCCCTTCAGGTTTTTGATCCGGAGGACAATAGCACCCCCCCCCACCTATTACATTGCTCTTTTGGCCTGGTAGTTTAACCCACAGTGACTCTATGGTGGAGATGGACCCTGTAAACTGCTTTGTGAACTTTGCATTGAAAAGCGATATATAAATATTGTTGCTTGATTGGTCAGCGGAATTCATTGCCACAGGATGTCGTGATGGTCCGTAGTTTCGAAGGCTTTAGAGGGGGATTCTTGGTGGAGGATGAGCCAATCAGTGGTCATGATGGCCATGTGCTACTGCCAGCCTCTGTGTGGCTGTTGCAGGGGTGTGTGTATGTCAGGAGAAAACTGTCTCCTGCTTGTGGGCTTCCTTGCTTGGGCAGCTGTGGGGGGGGCACTGGGGGAATTGGGAGGCTGGACTTGGTGGGCCCCCTGGGCAGCCCAATCCTAAGCAGCACCGTCATAGTAAGGCCGACATAGCAGGGCTGCATCCTAAGGCCATTAGGAGGCAGCAGCAGCACAGTGAAGGGCAAGGGGAGGTTTTCGCCTTGCACCCGGGTAAGCCCCAGCCAGCCCTATGGGGTTGTTTGGACCTGCGCCTGCTGTTTTGCAGGTGAACCTGCACAGCAGCAGCCCAAATCAGGGCCGCCCTGGCCAGGGATGGGGTTTAAGATGCAGCACTACGGCCGTTGTGCGTCACCGTCGCCTCCCAGCTCCCCCCCCCCGGGCACGCCTCTGGACCACCCTCGGTGAGGTCCTGCGCTGACTGAGTGACCCTGACTCGCCGGCGCGGATGCCCTTGATGGCACATTTGCGACAGCGCTGGACCGGCGCAAGAGCGTAGTGCCAGTGCAACAAGGGTATAGGATTGTGCTTTTAGTGTACAGAGCGCACTAGCGTAGTGGGTGGGCTTTCCCTTCTGAGAAGGCATCCACAGAGCTGTTGCTTTGCAAGGGGTCACACAAACGCTTTTTGGAAAACAGACCTTGCAGGAGGAAGGGGTGGTGGGCAGAAGCGCTGCTGGTGCTGCCAGTCACAGGAGCCTGAGAAGGCCCCAGGAACGTGGAAGCTCACGGGGAACCCTGAGGGGAAGGACTTCTGTGTCCTGCCACAAGTGGTGTGACTGTCACGGTCAAGGATGCTGCAAAGAGGCCTGGGCAGCCCGTCCAACCACCAGGGAAGGCCGAGAGCGCAAGCCTACGTTGCGCTGGATTGGTGAGGCCGGCAGGCCTGGGCCAAATCCAGTGCATCTTACGTGCGCTGGTGAGCCTGCAAGGGCAAGGACATGTTTGTACCCTGGCCCCGGGGGGGGGGGGGCTCTCGCCTCCCCGTAGGCTACTTAGCAGGCGCAGAACTGAGGACGCTGCACAGCCTGAATCAGGGCTGCGCAGCCTCCCGACAGGGCCTTGAAAGTGACCTACCAGCCGCCTCCCTCCCCAGTCCCCTCCCCAGGCTGGCACACCCACAGGGCGGCCCGCCCGCCTCCCCTCCTCCAGCACCTCCCTTGCACCAGTCGAGCTTGGCTGGCACCAGAGAGGCTCTCCACCAGCCTGAGAGCTCCAGCCGTGATGCAGGGGGTGGGGCTGCTCAGTGCCCCCATGCCAGCGCCACGCAAAGGGTGGGATTGCGCCTCAAGGGCTCAGTGCGTTTCCCTCGCTCCAGAGGCTGTTCCCTGGGGGAAACTGCCAGCGTCCTCCACTGCAGCCCAGTCACAGAGGCCTCCCTGCCTGCCTGCAGAAGGACTCGCGCCAGGCCCTGCTGGCCAGTGCCAGGGAGGCAGAAGCGTTGGCTCTGGGGGGTGGTGCCCATCTTCTGACGGAAAGGTGGCCTGCCCCACAGTGTGGGTGGAGGTCCTTCCCCAGGGAGCTGCTTGTGCTGGCAGCGCAGTGTGGGCTCACTGTGCTCTCCAGCCCCCTTGGTTCCGCCCAGGGGTTGCTGGGCTGCTGGCTGGGAACTGGGGCGGCCTTGGAGGGCCTCTGCTCCTAACTGTTTCCGCAGGCTGGGTCTGAGAGTGTTGCTGCAGCTGTCTTGCTGGGCTGAGAGATCTAGGGCGGGCTGGACTGCAAATAACAACATCCCCTGCTGGATCAGGCCAAAGGGGGCCCCACTAGTGGCCCACCGAGGAGGGGAGGGTGATGCCGGCCGCCTGTGACGAAGGGCTCTGGGCCCCTGTCTTGGGTGGCATCCAGCCTGCTGCTGCTCTGCACGTTCTCTGGGACTGATGCCTGCCAAGCAGCTGGGCTCCTTGCCAGCCCAGCCCAGCCCAGCCCAGAGTGGTGTCGAGAGGCGTGTCCAGAGTCCTGTGCAGGGCCTGGTGGCCCAGAGGAGAAACCACGGGGGACAGTTCAGGCAGTCTCAAGCCCGCTTCCCCTGCCAGCATCAGCCAGGCTTGTACAGACAGCCCCAAGCGGCACGCCTGCCTCCTCTCTGCATTCCCAGCATGCATTCCGTGGTGCAACTTCCCTGCGGCCTTGGGCGCCTGCCCGTGCCACACCCACAGCACAGCTGCTGCTCCAGCGTGGGAGGCCAGCGTGCCAAGCACACTGCAAGATGGCGCCTCTTGGAGAGACGGAAGGCTGGCTGGGCATTGGAGTGCCGGGAGGAGGGGCAAGCACAAGCCAAGGGGACAGGCCCTCTCGCTCGTCCCCCCGTCCTCTGCTGGTAGTGGGTGCTGAGGATCCCCTTGGACTTCCCAGCAGCCTCGTTTTGCGCCCCCCTCCAGCCAGCGGGACTCCTCTAGCACCCGTGCGCACACACGTCCCACCCAGATCAGCAACATGGGAGGGGCTCAGTGGCCAAGCTCCTCTCGGCAAGCGGGTGGTCCCATGTTCAAGACTCCCTGGTGCAGCTGGGCTGGGAGAGCAGCTGAGCCCCTGCCCGCAAACCATTGCTGCCCTGGATGGGTTGATTCCATATATTTCTACCCCTCCTTTCTCCACAAGGCTCCCAACGGAAAACCAGGAATACACCGTACTACAGAAAAACAACCATAACCCCCTGCATGACTTAAACATCCGTCAGGAGGCAGCAGCAAATTGGAGGCTGAAAACAGGCTAAAAAGCAGCAGCACAAAATATCAGATAAACTCTGGCCACCGTTTATGCTCCTAAAACAGGAGCATAAACTGGGCATCAAAGCAGCAAACAGCCATCGATGGTGGTCATAAACACAGACCCAGAGCATTGTGCACACAATCAGAGTGCAATCCTAAGCAGCGCTGGATTGGCAAGGCCGGCCGGCCAGTGCCAAATCCAACGCTGCTTAGGAGAGGCTGGAGCCTCCCTGTGGGAAGCAGCGGTCCGACAGGATCAGTCCACCAAGCCCTGGCAACCACACGGGCCGCCACATTGCAGGCCGTCCTCAAGGGCTACATGTGAAGCACATCACAGTAATCTAAATGAGACATCAGCAAGGGGTGGACCTCTGTGGTCAGGGCCAATCAGCTCAGGTACAGTTGCAACTGGTCACCAGCCTCAGCTGGCACCAGGCAATCCAGGACCAGCAGTGGATCCAGGAAGATTCCCAAGCTGCACACTTGCTCCTGCAAAGGGAGTACAGCCCCATTCAGCTCAGATCAGTTTTTGCCTGTTAGCCTACCTCCATGCAGTGCAAACAGCCATTTGCTCCATGCAGACCTCAGTAGCCCCCTAGTACTCCACTTGGAGTGAGACTGATCTCCATATCATCTGTGTCCTGATAGCATGCCATTCCAAGTCCCTGGCTGGCCTCCCAGCAGCAAGGGTTCACGCTGCAGGCCAATGACCAGGGCACCAAACAGACATCCCCCCCCCCCCGCAGCAGCATCTTCTGGGCCCTGCTGGCCAGGACAGGCTCCCACTCTGCCAACCACACCCAAGGGACACCATGGTCAATAGCGCTGAAAGTCACCCAGGACCCACATTTGAATAGACAAAAGAAAATACAGTCATACAGTCAGTCCTCTTTATATGCGACCTTGCTGTAAGTGAACTTGCTTACCTGTGAGGGGCAGAATTGATACTAACCTCAATATCTGCGCCTCTGTCCCCATTATCCAAAATGCAGAGACCTTCCAAAGGCTGCAGAGACCTGCAGAATGGCACCTGCAACCGGTGCTGATCTCTTTAAAAGAGCCAGCAGAATCATCTGCCAGCCATGTTTAAGGGGTACGTTCTGGTAACAGGTGCCATTCTGAGGATCCCTGCAGCCTCTGGAAGGTCTCTGCAGCATTCAGACATCTTTTGTCCCTTCCTGCTGCACTGCTGGCTTCTTGAGCATCTCTGCTGGATTCTTCTGATAGCAGATAAGGTACCCCTTGCACCTAACCCCTGTTATCTGCAGATTTGCTGTCCGCGATTTCCAGGAACCTAACCCTAGCAGATAATGAGGACTGACTGTAATTCTTTACCCAGCATGTAATTAGTCTGTGGAACTACTTGTCACAGGATGTGGTGATGGTGTTTGGCCTGCATGCCTTTACAAGGGGACTGGACAGATTTCTAGAAGAAGCTGATTACAAGCTGTGATGAGTATGTGCAGCCTCCTTGTTTTAGAAGAGGCTGCGTCAGAATGCCAGATGCAGGGGAGGGGCAATGAGATGCAAATATCTGGTTGTCCTGTGTGCTCCCTGATGCATCTGGTGGACTGTTGTGAGATGCAGGAAGCTGGATTAGCTGGGCCTTATCCAGCAGGGCTCTTCTTATGTTCTTATAATGTTGCCCTGATGGGGACCACACAAAGCACCTGTGTGCTGTTGTGGGCACAGGCACCTTGTTTGTGGGCATAGGTTGTGTTATTTGTGTCCCAAAGTGCAGAGGCATTCCGTGCTTTCGGTGAGGTGAGATATGGCCCCTCTCTCTGATGGAACCCTGGCTGTAGAGCTCTTGGCCCATGGATGCCAGTCCATTTTCCAGTCTGCTCTATCACTTTCCCTGCTCTGGCAGCAGCTGAAAAATGTTCTGTTCTCTTTAGGTTTTGAAGCTGAAGTTTACGTTGCTCTGTTCTGTTTCCTGTAGTTTACTGTTGCTCTGTATATTGTACTGTTTTGATACCTCTTTCTAGAGCTGCATACTGCTAAATGGTATGTTTTGCTAATATTGATTTACTAGCTTTTATGTACCCGGCTTCGCCCGGGTGTTTATAGGTGCCATCTCTGACCCCCCACCACTCACATGTGTGCCCGGGTGTGTATATGTCCCATCCCTGCCCCCCCACTCACATGTGTGCCTGGGTGTTTATATGTCCCATCCCTGCCCCCCCACTCACATGTGTGCCC
>JAJKFI010017521.1:0-16277 GCA_029204185.1 Lerista edwardsae | reverse complement strand
GCAACTTTAGGTCAGACTTCCTTCTCAATCTAACCTACATCACAGGGTTGTTGTGAAACTATAATGGGAGGCAGGCCATATAGAATACATTGAGATTCTTGGAGGAAAAACAGATTAATAATGTAGTAAATAATTATTTTTGATTAAATACATATTATTCTTTGAAAAATGTACTTCGTTGAGATGAATATATGTGCCATTACAAGGCACATGTCTATTGCAATCCACCAGGCTTTATACTGATCACTGGCTGTACATAATAGCAAGTTTATTATAATGTAAGCTTTTGTGGACAACAGGCCACTTCATCAGATATATGAAGTAACACTTTCAGAGCACAATCCTAACTTGGAGTTAGGCTGCCACAAGGGACACCGTAAAGTATGTTTGGACCACTCAGAATCAGAGATCAACACAAAGATGTGCTCCATCCTCCCTGAATCAGACAGTGGTCCAAACATGCTTTAGGGTGTCCCTTGTGCTGGCCAAACTTTGCTAGCCTAACTTGTGCCGGCCTAACTCCAGGTTAGGATTGTGCTCTCAGATTTTCAGTAAAATTTGTACACCATTCGTTCAAATTCAGAAAAATTCATACACAGCAAGATTGTGTGTGTGTGTGTGTGTGTGTGTGTGTGTGTGTGTGTGTGTGTGTGTAAAAGCACCATATGGAACAGATTTAAGCTTTTAATGAAAAGAAATGTAAAAATGCATGGAATGTTGAGTCTGGCAATCTCCCCCATCTGCCTATAAAAGGCAGCTGTTCCTGGTTGCACGAAGGAGGTAGTCTAGCCCCTTTCCCAGCATCTTTCCATACTTACTCTTGCCTTCCTCTGAGGATACAGTGTAGACGTTCCTTCTGCAGTTGATGATACAGCCACAAGGCAGGTGACTCCAGTGTTCTGATAAAACAAACACTGGGGTGACAGTGGCAGCCAGCAAAGTCAGCAGGAAACTAAAGATCTCAAAGGAAAGACTTTCAAACCCAACAGTGTGCTGAACAATCATTTGTATCTGAAAAAGAAAGCAGTGCAAAGGAATTAAATAGACTCGGGGAATCTGCTTCATTGAAGATCAACCCTAACAAATCTTGCTGGGAAGGTGGAAAACAGAAAAAAACCTTAAGCTCCCCATCTCCCTGAGACTTGCATTGTCTCCTCCTCTCTGAGCGCTCTTAGAAACTAAGGCCCAATCCTAAATGGCCGTTATACTGCTGGGATGCAATAATGTTGGAGAATGTGGCCTGGCTACTCCTGGAAGTGGCTAGTGGCCACATCTGTGCACCAATGGACCATCTCCATTGGACCACCTGCTGCATCAGGTAAGCTGTGCAGGGGCCAGGAGGGAGGAGGGGGTCTCCATTGGTAGAGTTGAGTTGGGTGGAAGGAGATGGAAGTGATTTGGTCCACATAGAGGGTTGCTTCAGTGGCAGTGGTGTCCACTGTATCCTAACCCCCTTCCTGGGCCTAATACACTTTCATGGGTCAACAAGGACTTGAGCCAGTGATATTGCTGGTGCAAGTCTGAGTTGGTGCACCTGGTTGATGGGCTTACCCCGATGGAAAGAAACATCTATTCTCTTACTCTGAAGAGGCCGCTCAAGGCCAGCAGATGCTTACAATTCTTCTGCATCACTGCACGGGGAATCAGCTGTAAAGGCCAAGGTTAAGTGTTCACAAGCCGCATTCATTTCAAAGGGAGAGGAGTATGCAAATGCTTCGTTCTCCCATTGAACTCAGGTTCCAAAATGCGTTCACTACTTTTAGATTGTGCCCAGCTTGATTTATAGTGGCTGTGGGAAGCAACTAGCTTAATCAGATGTCGACTACAGCCCTGTTCAAATAAAGAGCATATGGAAGGGGAAACAGGAATGCAACAGCAGATCCCCAGCCTCCTCACCATCAACCAAACCAACAGAGCCCATGCGCATACAAGCATATGCTTACAGAGGGAGAGAGAGAGAGAGAGAGGGAGGGAGGGAGGGAGAGAGAGAGAGAGAGAGAGAGAGAGAGAGAGAGAGAGAGAGAGAGAGACTCTGTACATGTTATTAGGACCCTTGCAAAAAGCAGAAGCTCTGATTGTGCAGAAAAACTCTACACCTATGTGCAAGTTTGGCACAGAGGTTTGACTGAACAGCCACTGCAATCCTGTTCCCCCTCTCCACATGTTCCATAGACCCACTCATCATCTGAACAGGGCTTATGAGATGTGCTTTCGTCCAATAGATCACATTGCCCATCCTACCAATGTTATATGCGACAGCAAAGATCAGGCAAATGACGCTACTTGCTACCCTGTGCAGCTACTGACAAATTGCAGTTCTATTATTAGTGATAGGATGTTGAAGGAGACTTGAAAACATTCTTTTGAAAGCATGCTTTTGCATGCTTCCACACTGAATGCCCATTGATGCCCATTCAGCCCCAACATCAAGGCCATAAGCAGCAAGGCCAAGTTTGCCATTGACTGCATGCCCACCTTCCAATTTCAGCTCTCTGATGAATGCACCTGTGTGATAATGCTACATGCTTCCAAACACATTTGTCATATCTGCACTTAGACAGCAATCCTAACCTGGAGTTAGGCCAGTACACTTAGGCCAGCAGAGTTTGGCGGGCACAAGGGCCACCAAAAAGCACATTTGGACCACTCTCGGAGTCAGGGAGGATGGCGCACGTCTGTCTGCTGCCCTCCCTGACTCCAGGAATGGTCCAAACATACTTTACGGTGTCCCTTGTGCTGACCACTCTGCTGGCCTAACTGTGCTGACCTAACTCCAGATTAGGATTGCACCCTTAAACATTGTATATTTGCATTATATTAATCATACACATAAAAATGTAAATGTACACATAAATGTGCACATAAAATTGCAAAGTGACCTAAAATCTTTTGAAGGACAATAGAACTGTGCAATTGCTGGCTGAAGGTGATGAATGTGTTTGCTTGTATCTTTGAGAGACTGGAAAAGAATTACGGGTGATTATTTTAAGCAAGCAAGCAGTCTCCAATGTCTCCAGGTATTGCATTTAGACATGATTCGTGCTGTAGTATTGAGTGCTATATGCCAGTTTTCTTTTGTTCCTACCTCACTAAAACCTTAATCCTTATGATACACCTGCTACATTCTCCACCAGTCCTTTGATGGCCTTGGCCTTTATGGTAGTGTCACAGGCTTCCCACACACTAAATACATAATTTTTTAAAATAAAAGGAGTTATATTTAAATTTTAAAAGAATGCTTGTTTCATTAAGCAGTGTCTTAAAAGCACGTGTGCACGTGTGCACGCACACACACACACACACACACACACACACACACACACATCACCATAAGCCAATGGTTCCCAAACTGTGGGTCGGGACCAATTTCAGGTGGGTCGTGAAGCACCCAGAACAGCCATATTGGAAACATGGGGATGCTGGAAAGTGGGAGGGCTGTGTGGCTGTTTTCCTGGTGTCAAGGCTGTAATCAGGCTTTTTTTCTTCCTGATTCACTTTGCTATTACAAATGGCAAAGAAATAACCCAACTTATTGCTGCGTTATGAGGAAAGCAGCAGGTTTTGGTGTCACATTGATCTCACCTCTGGCCATGACATAACTTCTAGTGGGTCCTGGGCAGATTGTCATTCTAAAAAGTGGGTCCTGATGCTAAAAAGTTTGAGAACCACTGCCATAAGCCATTTAAGTTTCTGTCGGGTTTGAGAAGGTACAGACTAACATCCCTGCCCCTCTGGTACCGCTCTGACTCTGAAACTCTGAATCTTGACAGGTACTGGTAAGCAAATGTTCCAGTACAATTCCCATCTGTGTTTCACCGAGTTCTCACTGCTTCAAGTGAGGCAATAAATATTGATGCCTCCACTTTGTCCCTGAGCTATTACTAAAAGTCCATCTGAAGTAATCCCAGAAGGTGAAGACCCACCCAATAGATAATGATCATGATTGATGATTTTGTACACTGACATCCAGAGTGACCTAAGCAAAAAAGGACCATTCCTCACCTCCCAGATGCTCCAAAAATCTGGAAGCCTTCAATCTCAACTTTCATAGTGTGGAGATAACAGAGGCGGGAGAGGCAGTCCAGGGTAATAAGGGGTGAACGTGAACCAGTGCTGTTGAATGTACTTTGTCTTGGTTATAGTCAGAGATAAAGAATTACAATTGAGACAAATCATTCATGAAAACCAGGAGCAGTGCTAATGACACTGTAGCCCAGTGCAGAGGGCAAAATGTTGCCCCAGAAGTGACGTCACAACAGGAAGAGATGTCACAGTTGTATTTTTTGTTTTTTCTAGTTTTTTGGCCATAACTTTTGATCGAATGAAGGTATTACACTCCGGTTTGTTTCCTTGTATTCTGCATTAAATTACCTTTCCAAAGCTATATAACATGATGGTATTATTAATACATATCAAGGTTTTCACAATTTTGGCCACTAGTGTCAAGCTCGGCTTGTTGCCCCCCTAAAGCTTGTTGCCCGGTGCAATTGCACCCTCCTGCACTTCTTTAGCTATGCCCCTGATGAAAACAGTAAATGTTGAGAAGGGACCTGATGAAGAGAGCAATCTCAAATTAGGTTCAAGGCAAAACTGAGATTTGCACCTGTTCTATGTGAAATTGGGTGAGATGCAAACCATCTGTTTTTCAAAGGTCTCACGCAGCATTTTCTTGATTTGCCCACTGGACCTGCATATGCTTTCAAAAACTTCCATCTCCAGTAATCATCAATCAGCAGTTACACAATCATAAGCAAGCCTGCTCCTTCAGTTCTGTGGCATGCTTCCATTTTACAGCCACAGACAACTCACAACCAAAGAACATGCCTCACATTTGGGGAAACAAGAAAGAAACCTTTAGTGCATGCTTGAAGTAATCTTACAGTCCACCTAGTGCCTCTTCCTTTCCGAGGAACTTGGCCCAGCTTTCCAACCAGTTTCGTTCTTTGAAAAACTCCGCAATATTATGTGGTTGAATCATGCTTCAACCAGCACAGAACAAGAGCATCAGACTAATTAGCCACAGCCTTGATTATTTATGACCATGTCAATTCCCATGTATGCATATGTAACTGCAGATCTGTTCAACCAAATCTGGACAATCAGCATGCACAATTAAACGCCTAGCTCTTTCCACAAGAATACACTGATGTGAGCTCTTGCGTAGCCTGTGAGCTCAGATAATTAGGAGTTCCTGACTGTTGGATTTCCCAGAATATTAAACATGCAAAATTGATTGAAATTACAATAATGGATGGGATTAATAATCACTGGTGGAGTATTCATTTAGCCCTTAATTGCCGATGACCTCACAACCTCAAAAGAGATGATCAGACGAGATGATCAAATAGGATATATTTTATGTGGACTGACTAGCTCAAAAGGAAGTGCACAAGTTCCAAGTTTCCCAGAAACTACCTTGTTTGCTTTGTGTACGCTGACCCATATTTTAAACCATCCCAGGCACTTAAACTAGACCATTCTGGAGATTGAAAGAAATTGGGTTTGTTTTTACCATCATTGGGAGCCAAAGAATGACTTTGGTCAGGGCCAAAATGAGCGAGAAGCGCTTCTGGGCAAAATCCACCATGAAACTTCGGCTGTGGGACGGTGCATTTGGGGTGCTGTAGGGATCCAGCCCGCAGCTGTCAGTGGGGCTTTGCCTGGCTCTCGGCTCCGAGTTCTGGCAAGCATCTTGGAAATGCTTCGAGGCTTTGTTCACAGTGACCTCTGGAGAGACAGCAAAGGGGTGACTCCCCATCGGAGGGGACGCCGGAGAGAGGTACCCTCGCGCAATTTGGTGGTAATCGTCATACAGATGCTGCTGCTCATCTGAGCACAAGAGCTGATAAATGAGAGGGATGGAGAGCACAACCAGGAGACCAAAGCCAAGGGAGTAGATAACAAAGAGGAACAAGATGTAAGAGCTGCTGCAGTCCGTGAGGCATCCCCAGGGGGTGAAGGTGTAGGTGCCCCAGCCGCAAAGGGGCAGAACACAGATCAGCAGACTGACCATCCAGACGGTGAGGACGGCCCAAATCATGCTGACTGGCCTTTTGGCGGCTCCTGGGCTGCTCCCCATTTTGCTGAGGCTGTAGAAGTTATAAGACACGACGAGGGACCCCATCAGATTGCTGGAGAAGCCCTGGAACAAGTAGAGCAGGGCGGAAGCGGTGCACAAGGTCTGGGGGAGCATCTCATCCACCCACTGCTTGACCAGGAAGATGGTCACCGGCACCACACTGATGAGGTCGTCCACCGTCAAGGAGGTCACCAGCATGGAAATGGTACTTTTGTTCTGCAGCCTCAGCAGGGACACCAAGGAGTAGACGGCCCCCAGGAGGGCCGTGAAGGCAATGATCAAAGTCAGGCAGAAAAGGAAGATGTTCACAGGTTTTTGTCCTCTGGGGGCATCCATAGTGCCCTGACTTTGAATGGAGTGGCTCGTCCCGTTGAAAGAGGCATTGCTCAGAGTCACAGACATGGCGAGGGGGTCAGGCAGGGGCTATTCTGCCCCTTCGCCGATTCGGGGAGTCCTCATCGGATGCCCCCCCCTCCCAAACTGCCAGCTCCACGATGGGATTTTTCTCCAGCAAGTTTATTCCTCTCTTCCTGGATCCCTGCTGTGGTTCCCTCAGATCAGTCCAGGAACGCTCTCACTTGGGGGAAAAAAAGAAGAGGAGCGTGAATGAAAGGACCAAAGAGCCATAAAGATGCTGAGCAAGACGTGAGGCAACGCGATCTCCCCCCCTCCGTGGCTTGTCCTTGCGCGCTTCGATCCCTTCGCGATGCCCAAGTTGAGCTCTCCAGGGGAGACGATTGCAGCAGAAAACGCCGTGGAAAGAACACGGAATATGACTCTCACGCTGCTGGCTCAGGCGAAACTATCGCAGGTTGAAAAAGGAAAGGAAAACGCGCGCACACGACCAACCAGGCGCTTTGGGGTTCGGTCTGCGCTCTTCAGAGGGCTGCAGGAGGGAGGAGCCGGCTTGTAAGCAGGAGAGCAGCGGCGAGGGGCGTCCGCGGCTCCTCTCCGATCGGCAGCAGGGAAGGCAGAGCGCGCCCGGGCAAAGAAGCCACACCTCTCCGCCACTGACACCTGAACGCCGCGCAAAGAGGCAGCCTGATGCCGGCCGTCAATGGCATCCCTTCCACGCCCTGGGCATTTCCACAGCTGCCGATCCGGGCTGAAGCGCTGCCGGTCCTCCTGGCAGACTCGCTCGCGACGGCTCTCTGGCCGCACACACGCGCGAGGGTGTGTGCGTGGAGGGTCGCACGCAGCCCTTTTAATAAGAAGGAAGGAAGAGGGGAAATGACAGCCTCGCGGCCGTCTCAGAGCAGCTTCAGATCAGCGGTGACCTTCCCGCAGTGCAACCTCGTTGGCAGCACTTCTTTCTGATCTCTGGCAACACCCACAGAGCGGTGTATGTCACTTTAAGATTGCCAGTGGAGCGCAGGGGAACGAACTGCCCAGGCACATCGTGATGTGATATCATCTTTGCTGCCTTTGGTTCATTTCTGGGCACCATCAGAAATGCTGGTGATGTACCTATAAGGCTGTAAAACTGGGCACTCTGCCCAATTAGTCCTGCTCTGTCTTCATGCTTCTAAAACAGTGGTTCCCAAACTGTGGGTCAGGACCCACCAGTGGGCCACGAGCCAATTTCAAGTGGATGGCAAAGCAGCTAGAGCAGCCACATTGAAAATATTTGGGAAGATGGGGTGCTCGAAAAGGGGAGAGCTGTGTAGTTAATTTGCTTGTGTCAAAGGGTGTAAATAGGGTTTTTTTCTTTCTGCGGGTGCAATCCTAACCTGGAATTAAGCCAGCACAGTTAGGCCAGCAAAGTTTGTCTGGCCCAAGGGCCACCGTAAAGCACGTTTGGACCCCTCTCGGCGTCAGGGAGGATGGCGCACATCTGTGTGCTGGCTGCTCTGACTCTGAGAGTGATCCAAACATACATTGCGGTATCCGTTCTAACTTTGCTGGCCTCATGGTGCCGGCCTAACTCCAGGTTAGGATTACGCTCTGATTCACTTTGCAGATGGAAAATGGCTGAAAAATAGCCAGCTTATTGCTGCATTCTTAGGAAAGCAGCAGGCTCTGGCATCACAATGACGGCACTTCCGGCCATGACATCACTTCTGGTCATTCTGAAAAGTGGGACCCAATGCTAAAAAGTTTGAGAACCACTGCTCTAAAATGTTTAGTTCTGGGAAACCTCAAAGAGCCACTGTGGTCACCCAGTGAGAGCACTGTTCTGCATGTCCAGTTATCATCTCCGAGCCTTCCCTGATGCGACTCACTGTTCTAGGAGATCCATTTGCCCTCCTGACTTCCTCCTGGTGTTTTGCACCAGCCTCAGAAAGCCTTTGTGTTGCCTGTTGTTCCGTTTATTGTTCCGTTTATTGTGGGCGCTCTCTTGTCGTTTCATGCTTTTTTGCCTCTTTCTTTTCCAGATCGATGCGTTATTATGCTTTGATGGGTGTCGGCCGCTTTGGGCATTCTTGGAGTTGGAAGGCAAGATAAAAATCCCTAAGCAAACAAAGCAATGAGAACATTTTGAAGAGCCCAGTCCTAGTCACCCACCTTGCCAATGCAGTGGTGCCAAAATGTATCTCCTGCTGTACCCGATGGAAGTGGGGAAGTTGTAGGGGTCTCCTCTGGGTAAAGGAACAATGGTTTCCTTACTTGAGGGTAATCGTGCAGGGGTGTGTGTGTCTGTGTGTGTGTGTGTGTGTCTACTCTTGCCTGCACTAGCAAAATAGCTGGTGTACATCACTGTGTAGATCCACACTGCAGGATTGGGTCCAGAAAGGGGGTTAGGATTTCATACCACCACGGCCACTGAACCTACCCTTTCCTGGACCTGATCCACCCATTCTCCCTCCCCCACTGATGGCATGTTCCACCCTCCCCACAACCTCCCGTCTCCCCCCCCCCCCCACTGCCACCTTACTTTTGGTGGTGGGCAGCTCCAGTTCCATTGGCACTGGCAAGAGGGCTCTGGCCTTCCAGTGGCATCCCCAGTAGCAAGTGACTCAGCATGCTGCAGAGGGCAGTCAAAGCCAGCAGCACATGGACACCGCCCAGCCTATTGGGCTGCAAAATTGGCATTCAAGCGTTCTCATACCTACATAGAACAGATGTAACCCACATGGAAATCAGAATGCGAAAGGCCGCATTCTCACCTGGTAGATGTCAGCAGGGATGTTGTCGCCCCTCAACAGAGCTACACTCAGTCACATGCAGTGGCGTCTCTACAGGGAGGGCAGAGTTCTAAGTTTTGCAAGAAGCCTTACCTTGCAGTGGAAATCACTCCTCTCCTGCACCGTTTTAGCCAATCCTCACAGGGAAAAGCAACATCTTGGCATTGCTTACTGGCTGCAGCAGCAAGGGAGAGGAGGGATGTACATGACAGGGCAAGGCTCCTTGTAAAACTTAGAGCTCTGCCCTCCCTGTAGAGACGCCTCTGGCCACATGTGACAAATCACAAAGTGCAAACGTATGTCTGCTGCGTGTGTGCTCTGTGACTTCAGCATCAGTAGGAAACAGAGAAACTCAAAATCCTGTTGTGCAATTGGTTGTAAGATAGATCCGTCTGTATCCCTGTATATTAAGCGATACATTGGGAAGTAAGAACTTCTTGGTTGTACCCCAGTGTGCATTGCATTCACTCCCCCACATACCCTTTGATCTGCCCCTTCTTCAGGCTTGCAGCCCTCTGCATCCTAGACAGGTGTGATCCCAGTTTCAGAGCTTCAGCTTCAGTATGCACATTTTTATGTAATTGATTTTCTGATGTATGTACAGGTGTGCCCTGCTATCTACTGGGGATCGGTTCTTCCTCTCCCTCCCCCCATGGATACTTGAAACTATGGATAAGTGGGAACCCTATGATTATAGGGTTCTCATCTCCCCCCCCCCGCCCATTAGTTTCCTTTGTTCTTGCTTTTATGGGTCGCTAAATGGGAACATGAGAACCAGGCAGGCAGAAGGCATGTTAGAGGGAGAGACTGCCAAAACATCAACAGGAAGCAGCTTTCTGTTGACATTCTACCAATAGCACCTTCTATTGAGCCTTCTGCAGGCTTGGTCATTGCATTGCCATTTAGCAACCAATAAAAGCAAGGAGGTTTTTTAGCAACTCTTCTTCCTTCTTCTGAAAGGAAGCTAAAGGGGGTCCCCAATCTGTGAAAATGGGATCCTTGGATATGGGGCCCACCAGTTTGTGCTATGTTGTGAACTGCCTTGGACACCAGGTTTTGTTACTTGGGGAAAGGCAGTACAGAACTGTAGACATCAATAATTCTTCAGAGTTGAAGGCATAAAATAATGGCATTGTTTTCCCATGCCACACTCAGTGTAGTGCTTTTTTATTTATCTTCAACTCTCATAACAGTTTTAAGATGTCACACAATCAATCCCACCCTACCCAATTATTCCTACTCTGTCTTCATGCTTCTGAAACAGTGGTTCCCGAACTGTGGGACTGGACTCGCAAGTGGGTCGTGAGCCAATTTCCGGTGGGTCACAATTTCAGATGGGTGCCTAGTGCAGCCATACTGAAAATATGGGCAGATGGGATACTGGAAAGGGGGAGGGCTTATAAGTAGGCTTTTTTTCTTTCTTTCTGATTCACTTTGCTATTGGAAAATGGATGAAAAATAATCCAACCGATTGCTGCATTGTCACAAAAGCAGCACGCTCTGGTGTCACAATGATGACACTTCCAGCCATGACATCACTTCTGGTGGGTCCCAGACAGATAGTCATTCTAAAAAGTGGGTCCCTGTGCTAAAACGTTTGAGAACCACTGGTTTAGGGTGTTAAAAGCTGCTGGTAAGCCCATTTGGGGTGGGAGGAGATGGGGAGGGGAGAGCAACTGGGTGGAGGGAGGGGAGGAGCAGGCTAGCAAGAGGGTGGGATTTGGCAAGGGCTTGCACCACTAGACCTTATCCCCTTGCCTCGCCTGGACAGCCCAACTTAGGGTTGCTTGATTCACCTCTAGCAAAATATCTGATAGTGAGCCGAGGAGCCCTATTGTGGGCAGTGGGGCTTTCCCTGGGGAACGGGATGAACGTCCCCTTCTCCTGAGGAGCTTCTGGCAGCTGCCTGGCTCATGCAGGATGCAGCGGTAGCCATTTTGTTACTGCTACTCCTTTGGGAGCTGGGCAGTTCAGGATTGGGCTGTGAGTCCCTAGCCAAGACCCCTGTGCAATCCTAACCTGGAGTTAGGCCGGCACAGTTAGGCCAATAAAGTTTGGCTGGCACAAGGGACACCATAAAGCAGTGGTATTCAAACCTTTTAGAGCAAGACCCATTTTTTTTGAAATGGCACTCATGTGGAAGTTCCACCCACTGGAAGTGATGTCATTAACCTGGATGTGATGTCATAGCCAGAAGTGACATCCTCAAGCTGAAAGTGCTGTCATTGTAACATAATAAAATGACACACCTGAAATGCAAACTGTCATTCTTGCACTGCAGCAATTGTACAACCATGAAATTCCTGACAGAGAGCAAGACTAGTAGAAAATATGATGTAAAAGCACTGAACTAAAAACAAAATTTTTAAAGACCCTCACTTGAAAATTCAAACTGTTAACACTCACAAAAGGAATATAACAAGAGTAAAGTCTGCAGTTTCCAAAATGGATGCTACCATCTTTCCGCGACCCACATGTCATCAGGTTGTGACCCACCAAGTGAGTCCCGACCCACAGTTTGAATAACACTGCCGTAAAGTATGTTTGGACCACTCTTGGAGACAGAGACGTGCACCATCCTCCCTGACTCTGAAAGTGGTCCAAACGCGTTTTACGATATCCCTTTTGCTAACCAAACTTTGTTGGCCTAAATGTGCCGGCCTAACTCCAGGTTAGGATTGCGCCTTCAGTATTTGTACCTAGAATGAAATGGCCTCTTTCCTCTGTTGTCCCATCTCCTCCAGGTCCTTCTCCATCTTCCCTTAACACCCCTGTCCTAAAATTTGAATTGCAAGCTTCTTTGGGTAGGGACTCTGTCTCCTTAAACTTGGCCAAGTGCCATGTGCAGAAAAACGTCTGCCCCAGTTGTGCGCTTTGTGTGTTGGATCCTTCCAATCTCTCGCCTCCAGGGCATCCAAAGCCAAACTCTGTGGACAGCTCGCAGCAGAGCAAGCCCACCTCGGCAAGCAGGCTGAAAGTAGGGCAGCAAACCAGCCAGCTGCCAGCCCCAATTGTCCTTTGTACCTGACAATGCCAGAGATAATGCTTCAGTGCCACAGTCCCCTGACAAAACACCGACATCTCAGCACAGTGCACTTCTTTTGATGGGAATAAATGCTGTATCTTTAGAGACTGCCGTGGTGATCAAAGGGGAAAGCTGACAGCCCGGGCTAGAGGCAGGCAGCCCTGCAAGCAGGTGCGGAATGTGGTCTCTCTCTCCAAGCTCTCCGCCTTTCCACACCCCCAGCAATTCAGTTATCAGCTTGGGGCATCTCCATAGTGTTGCAGGCTGCCGCTGCTCAGTTGTGAAAGGGTTTTCTGGTCTCTGTAGCTATGCACGACACCAAGGATCAATATCTCAAAGCATATGGTGGGTGATTAGCCACATGGCGTCCGTCCAGAGACTTCAGGGAATCGTCCGGCTGAAAAGGATTCAAAGGTCATCCTGTGCAAATGCTTCCTTGGAAGCCACACTTTGGGTGTTTTGGCCTCCGTGCACATTAACCCTGCGTAATCCAAATGACAGTGCGCTACCAGCACAGAGCAAGAGCAAAAAAATGAATGGGGATTCTTGTTCTCCCTGCCTCATTCTCAACTTTGCCTCTGTTGTTGCGAAGCAACATAAGCAACGTAAGGACTCCGTCAGGTCCTGAGAAAATGAGGGCGCAATCCTAACCTGGAGTGAGGCCAGCAAAGCTTGGCTGCTGCAAGGAACACTGTAAAGTGCTTTTGGTCCACTCTCCGAGTCAGAGAGGCCAGCACACAGGTGTGTGCCATCTAGTGACTTCTTTGGGGGTGATGCAAGGGTAATAGGCTACCTTAGAATGCCAGATGCAAGGGAGTGGCAGCGAGATGCAAGTATCTGGTTCTCTTGCATGATCTCTGAAGAATCTGGTGGGCCACTGTGAGATACAGGAAGCTGGACTAGATGGTCCTTTGGCCTGATCCAGCGGTGCTCGTCTTATGTTCTTAAGGCTGCAAGTTATTATAGCTGCCTCCCCATAGACAGGATATCAAATTCTGGTTTATTTACCTCAGAATTTACCTCAGAAATTTACCTTAGAATGCCAGATGCAAGGGAGTGGCAATGAGATGCAAGTATCTTGATGTCTTGGGTGCTCCCTGAGGCATCTGGTGGTCCACTGTGAGATACAGGAAGCTGGACTAGATGGGCCCCTGGCTTGATCCAGCAAGACTTTTCTTATGTTCTTAAGTTCTCCCTAACTCCAAGAGTGGTCCAAATCCGCTTTACAGTGACCCTTGTGCCCGCCAAACTTTGCTGGCCTAACTGTGCCTGCCTAACTCCAGGCTAGGATTGTGCTCTAAGAGCGCAATCCAACCCAGCACTGGATTGGCAAGGCCGACCAGCCAGGGCCAAATCCAACACTGGATTGGGGGGGCTGGATCTTCCCCATGGCAAGGGCACATTTGCGCCCTTACCCTAGGGGAGGCTCCAGCGTCCCCAATGCGCTCCTCAGATCTGTGCCTGCTAAACAGCAGGCATAGACCCAAGGAGATTGTGTGGCCCGAATCGGGGCTGTGTGGCCTCCCGGGCAGGCTTAGGATTCGGCCTTATCCTGCCCATGCCCCGCCCACAACCTCCCTTCCCCCTGCCAATCCCGTTCCTGTCCGGACATGGAGCCTCCTGCGCACTGGCCGGCTTCGGTTGATGGGGGGTGTGTGTGCTGCGCTATGTTGCATCAACGCTACGACGTTATGTCGATGCGATGGGCGCATTTGGATTGCACTGCCCATGAGATTGGCTCAGCAGGCCTTTTGAGCCCATCCCATTAAATGGGCTCACCCATTGGGTCCATCACCATACACTAAAGGAACCAATCAGAAAAGAAGTAGTCCCAGGGCATACAATGCGAACCCCATGCTGAAACTGAGCAGGCCTGGATGTGTTCCACCTCAAGTGCCACAGAAGAACTGTGGAATAGGGCAGTGATGAGGTGGGGTTTATATCACACTAAATAAGAGCGCAATTCTAACCTGGAGGTAAACCAGCGCAGTTAGACCAGAAAAGATTGCCCAGCACAAGCGTTAGGGTTAGGGTTAGGGTGCCCTGAGTCTTGGTACTGCCACATCTTCTACATGGGTAAGCACATCACAATGCTCATTTTTGTTTATTGCAGAATGTAATCATTGCACACAAGTGCACGTGGGCATTGATAAAATACCACATGAAAACCAATCGTGGTGCAACTGTATGCACAGTCACATCGCTTTTCCATAGTATTATAACCCCTGCTAATTGAGCAAGAGGCACTTTTTCAAGTGGTGTTCCTCATATACTTAGCAGGGGGAGAGTAATTGTCCCGCTTCACCCCAGCACAGTGTCTTTTCTAGTGGCAGTTGCTGGTGGTATTCTGCATTTTTTTAGATTGTGAGCCCTTTGGGACAGGGAGCCATTTCACTTTACTATTTGCCACTTTGAACTTTGTGTTGCTGGTGATGTTCTGCGGCTTTGTTTGTTTGTTGTGAGCCCTTTTGGGATAGGGAGCCATTTAACTTTATTATTATTAGCCTGTAAACTGCATTGTGAACTTTGTGTTGAAAAGCGGCATAATAAATACTGTTGATTGTTGATTCTGTCTATGGAGGAGGCACAAAGAAACTGAAAGCTGGGATAAGCTGGGCATTCATAGTGTTCTGCACACAATTCAGAAATGAAAACCAGACCAATAGAACATTCCTAATATAATGCATTGGTTCCACTTTGGGAACATGATCAGGTAATTTAGAACTCTAAAATCTGGGGAGAAAATCAGAGGAGAATTTCAGAAGCATCTGGACTTCAAGACAAGCATGATTTAGCTCTGAGTACAGCACACAGTTTTGAGCAGTAACTAGGGAGGCAGAATAACTCCAGGTTGTCAAAGGATGTGACAAGTTGTTTATTTGAAATGGGAAAAAAAGCTATAAGCAGACCTGTAATTGATGACACAGAGATAGCAAAAGCCCATGGATCTGAAGAAGGAATTGGCACCTTATTTGGGCACACGAATCATACTTGAACAGCATGCTCGATATAGTTTTAAACTGCAGTGCAACATGGTGCTGCTGGTGAGATATTTGTTACATGTTTAATTGGGCATTAAATTGCTAGCAAACATCCTGAACACAGATGTATTTATTTATGGTTATTATGCTGATACATCATCACAGCCTAAGCGAATATGCTGGACTGGATATATTCTGCAGTTTGGGATCGAGATAAAGTCTTGGGAATAACAGAAAATAATTATTCCCTAAGATTTTTTCTTTCGGCTTTTCAGCCAATTTTCTTCCCGCTTCTCCCTCTCTCCTTCTGCCCACTGAGCCTTCTC
Source organism: Lerista edwardsae (assembly GCA_029204185.1). Taxonomy (NCBI): domain Eukaryota; kingdom Metazoa; phylum Chordata; class Lepidosauria; order Squamata; family Scincidae; genus Lerista; species Lerista edwardsae. Next base: position 741 of record JAJKFI010017521.1, on the reverse strand, counting down.
TTATTCCTCCGGTCTTCCCTCCTTCTGCTGGTCCTTCCATCTCATCTCACCTCCTTCCTTCTATCACCTCCTGCATGTCCTTACCTCCAAGGTAAGGTACCAGTCTGGTAAGGTACCGGCTGATACCAGTCCCACCCTTAGTTCTCCAGCTGACAACTGTCAACATGTGGGAACAGATGGCAGTCTGTGCCCTGGCACAATTGTAACCTGGAGTTATGCTGGCACAGTTAGGCCAGCAAAGTTTGGCCGGCACAAGGGGCACCGTAAACTGCATTTGGACCACTCCCAGAGTCGGGGAGGGGGGATGGCGCACGTCTGTGTGCTGGTCTCTGACTCTGAGAGTGGTCCAAACATGCTTTACAGTGTCCTTTGTGCCGGCCAAACTTTGCTGGCCTAACTGTGCCAGCCTAACTCCAGGTTAGGATTGTGTCCTTGAATCAGCCCCACTGATCTTGTATGGCAGGGATCTCCAAACTACAGCTGGGGGGCCAAATGCAGCCCATCACAAGATTTTATCCAGCCTGCAGCACCTTAAAATATTTGACATTTTTACTCATTAGATATCATTTCTCAATTGACGCATGGCATTGCTTCTTTGTAAATGTCACATTTCTCTTCTGTTCTGAATCGTATCAGGCTGATTACAAAAAAAAAAAGATCCAAGTAAAAGGTCTTCATTCATTTACATTTAATCAATCAATCAATCAATCAATCAATCAATCAATCAATCAATCAATCAAT
>JAJKFI010017520.1:0-16286 GCA_029204185.1 Lerista edwardsae | reverse complement strand
GCAACTTTAGGTCAGACTTCCTTCTCAATCTAACCTACATCACAGGGTTGTTGTGAAACTATAATGGGAGGCAGGCCATATAGAATACATTGAGATTCTTGGAGGAAAAACAGATTAATAATGTAGTAAATAATTATTTTTGATTAAATACATATTATTCTTTGAAAAATGTACTTCGTTGAGATGAATATATGTGCCATTACAAGGCACATGTCTATTGCAATCCACCAGGCTTTATACTGATCACTGGCTGTACATAATAGCAAGTTTATTATAATGTAAGCTTTTGTGGACAACAGGCCACTTCATCAGATATATGAAGTAACACTTTCAGAGCACAATCCTAACTTGGAGTTAGGCTGCCACAAGGGACACCGTAAAGTATGTTTGGACCACTCAGAATCAGAGATCAACACAAAGATGTGCTCCATCCTCCCTGAATCAGACAGTGGTCCAAACATGCTTTAGGGTGTCCCTTGTGCTGGCCAAACTTTGCTAGCCTAACTTGTGCCGGCCTAACTCCAGGTTAGGATTGTGCTCTCAGATTTTCAGTAAAATTTGTACACCATTCGTTCAAATTCAGAAAAATTCATACACAGCAAGATTGTGTGTGTGTGTGTGTGTGTGTGTGTGTGTGTGTGTGTGTGTGTGTGTAAAAGCACCATATGGAACAGATTTAAGCTTTTAATGAAAAGAAATGTAAAAATGCATGGAATGTTGAGTCTGGCAATCTCCCCCATCTGCCTATAAAAGGCAGCTGTTCCTGGTTGCACGAAGGAGGTAGTCTAGCCCCTTTCCCAGCATCTTTCCATACTTACTCTTGCCTTCCTCTGAGGATACAGTGTAGACGTTCCTTCTGCAGTTGATGATACAGCCACAAGGCAGGTGACTCCAGTGTTCTGATAAAACAAACACTGGGGTGACAGTGGCAGCCAGCAAAGTCAGCAGGAAACTAAAGATCTCAAAGGAAAGACTTTCAAACCCAACAGTGTGCTGAACAATCATTTGTATCTGAAAAAGAAAGCAGTGCAAAGGAATTAAATAGACTCGGGGAATCTGCTTCATTGAAGATCAACCCTAACAAATCTTGCTGGGAAGGTGGAAAACAGAAAAAAACCTTAAGCTCCCCATCTCCCTGAGACTTGCATTGTCTCCTCCTCTCTGAGCGCTCTTAGAAACTAAGGCCCAATCCTAAATGGCCGTTATACTGCTGGGATGCAATAATGTTGGAGAATGTGGCCTGGCTACTCCTGGAAGTGGCTAGTGGCCACATCTGTGCACCAATGGACCATCTCCATTGGACCACCTGCTGCATCAGGTAAGCTGTGCAGGGGCCAGGAGGGAGGAGGGGGTCTCCATTGGTAGAGTTGAGTTGGGTGGAAGGAGATGGAAGTGATTTGGTCCACATAGAGGGTTGCTTCAGTGGCAGTGGTGTCCACTGTATCCTAACCCCCTTCCTGGGCCTAATACACTTTCATGGGTCAACAAGGACTTGAGCCAGTGATATTGCTGGTGCAAGTCTGAGTTGGTGCACCTGGTTGATGGGCTTACCCCGATGGAAAGAAACATCTATTCTCTTACTCTGAAGAGGCCGCTCAAGGCCAGCAGATGCTTACAATTCTTCTGCATCACTGCACGGGGAATCAGCTGTAAAGGCCAAGGTTAAGTGTTCACAAGCCGCATTCATTTCAAAGGGAGAGGAGTATGCAAATGCTTCGTTCTCCCATTGAACTCAGGTTCCAAAATGCGTTCACTACTTTTAGATTGTGCCCAGCTTGATTTATAGTGGCTGTGGGAAGCAACTAGCTTAATCAGATGTCGACTACAGCCCTGTTCAAATAAAGAGCATATGGAAGGGGAAACAGGAATGCAACAGCAGATCCCCAGCCTCCTCACCATCAACCAAACCAACAGAGCCCATGCGCATACAAGCATATGCTTACAGAGGGAGAGAGAGAGAGAGAGAGGGAGGGAGGGAGGGAGAGAGAGAGAGAGAGAGAGAGAGAGAGAGAGAGAGAGAGAGAGAGAGACTCTGTACATGTTATTAGGACCCTTGCAAAAAGCAGAAGCTCTGATTGTGCAGAAAAACTCTACACCTATGTGCAAGTTTGGCACAGAGGTTTGACTGAACAGCCACTGCAATCCTGTTCCCCCTCTCCACATGTTCCATAGACCCACTCATCATCTGAACAGGGCTTATGAGATGTGCTTTCGTCCAATAGATCACATTGCCCATCCTACCAATGTTATATGCGACAGCAAAGATCAGGCAAATGACGCTACTTGCTACCCTGTGCAGCTACTGACAAATTGCAGTTCTATTATTAGTGATAGGATGTTGAAGGAGACTTGAAAACATTCTTTTGAAAGCATGCTTTTGCATGCTTCCACACTGAATGCCCATTGATGCCCATTCAGCCCCAACATCAAGGCCATAAGCAGCAAGGCCAAGTTTGCCATTGACTGCATGCCCACCTTCCAATTTCAGCTCTCTGATGAATGCACCTGTGTGATAATGCTACATGCTTCCAAACACATTTGTCATATCTGCACTTAGACAGCAATCCTAACCTGGAGTTAGGCCAGTACACTTAGGCCAGCAGAGTTTGGCGGGCACAAGGGCCACCAAAAAGCACATTTGGACCACTCTCGGAGTCAGGGAGGATGGCGCACGTCTGTCTGCTGCCCTCCCTGACTCCAGGAATGGTCCAAACATACTTTACGGTGTCCCTTGTGCTGACCACTCTGCTGGCCTAACTGTGCTGACCTAACTCCAGATTAGGATTGCACCCTTAAACATTGTATATTTGCATTATATTAATCATACACATAAAAATGTAAATGTACACATAAATGTGCACATAAAATTGCAAAGTGACCTAAAATCTTTTGAAGGACAATAGAACTGTGCAATTGCTGGCTGAAGGTGATGAATGTGTTTGCTTGTATCTTTGAGAGACTGGAAAAGAATTACGGGTGATTATTTTAAGCAAGCAAGCAGTCTCCAATGTCTCCAGGTATTGCATTTAGACATGATTCGTGCTGTAGTATTGAGTGCTATATGCCAGTTTTCTTTTGTTCCTACCTCACTAAAACCTTAATCCTTATGATACACCTGCTACATTCTCCACCAGTCCTTTGATGGCCTTGGCCTTTATGGTAGTGTCACAGGCTTCCCACACACTAAATACATAATTTTTTAAAATAAAAGGAGTTATATTTAAATTTTAAAAGAATGCTTGTTTCATTAAGCAGTGTCTTAAAAGCACGTGTGCACGTGTGCACGCACACACACACACACACACACACACACACACACACATCACCATAAGCCAATGGTTCCCAAACTGTGGGTCGGGACCAATTTCAGGTGGGTCGTGAAGCACCCAGAACAGCCATATTGGAAACATGGGGATGCTGGAAAGTGGGAGGGCTGTGTGGCTGTTTTCCTGGTGTCAAGGCTGTAATCAGGCTTTTTTTCTTCCTGATTCACTTTGCTATTACAAATGGCAAAGAAATAACCCAACTTATTGCTGCGTTATGAGGAAAGCAGCAGGTTTTGGTGTCACATTGATCTCACCTCTGGCCATGACATAACTTCTAGTGGGTCCTGGGCAGATTGTCATTCTAAAAAGTGGGTCCTGATGCTAAAAAGTTTGAGAACCACTGCCATAAGCCATTTAAGTTTCTGTCGGGTTTGAGAAGGTACAGACTAACATCCCTGCCCCTCTGGTACCGCTCTGACTCTGAAACTCTGAATCTTGACAGGTACTGGTAAGCAAATGTTCCAGTACAATTCCCATCTGTGTTTCACCGAGTTCTCACTGCTTCAAGTGAGGCAATAAATATTGATGCCTCCACTTTGTCCCTGAGCTATTACTAAAAGTCCATCTGAAGTAATCCCAGAAGGTGAAGACCCACCCAATAGATAATGATCATGATTGATGATTTTGTACACTGACATCCAGAGTGACCTAAGCAAAAAAGGACCATTCCTCACCTCCCAGATGCTCCAAAAATCTGGAAGCCTTCAATCTCAACTTTCATAGTGTGGAGATAACAGAGGCGGGAGAGGCAGTCCAGGGTAATAAGGGGTGAACGTGAACCAGTGCTGTTGAATGTACTTTGTCTTGGTTATAGTCAGAGATAAAGAATTACAATTGAGACAAATCATTCATGAAAACCAGGAGCAGTGCTAATGACACTGTAGCCCAGTGCAGAGGGCAAAATGTTGCCCCAGAAGTGACGTCACAACAGGAAGAGATGTCACAGTTGTATTTTTTGTTTTTTCTAGTTTTTTGGCCATAACTTTTGATCGAATGAAGGTATTACACTCCGGTTTGTTTCCTTGTATTCTGCATTAAATTACCTTTCCAAAGCTATATAACATGATGGTATTATTAATACATATCAAGGTTTTCACAATTTTGGCCACTAGTGTCAAGCTCGGCTTGTTGCCCCCCTAAAGCTTGTTGCCCGGTGCAATTGCACCCTCCTGCACTTCTTTAGCTATGCCCCTGATGAAAACAGTAAATGTTGAGAAGGGACCTGATGAAGAGAGCAATCTCAAATTAGGTTCAAGGCAAAACTGAGATTTGCACCTGTTCTATGTGAAATTGGGTGAGATGCAAACCATCTGTTTTTCAAAGGTCTCACGCAGCATTTTCTTGATTTGCCCACTGGACCTGCATATGCTTTCAAAAACTTCCATCTCCAGTAATCATCAATCAGCAGTTACACAATCATAAGCAAGCCTGCTCCTTCAGTTCTGTGGCATGCTTCCATTTTACAGCCACAGACAACTCACAACCAAAGAACATGCCTCACATTTGGGGAAACAAGAAAGAAACCTTTAGTGCATGCTTGAAGTAATCTTACAGTCCACCTAGTGCCTCTTCCTTTCCGAGGAACTTGGCCCAGCTTTCCAACCAGTTTCGTTCTTTGAAAAACTCCGCAATATTATGTGGTTGAATCATGCTTCAACCAGCACAGAACAAGAGCATCAGACTAATTAGCCACAGCCTTGATTATTTATGACCATGTCAATTCCCATGTATGCATATGTAACTGCAGATCTGTTCAACCAAATCTGGACAATCAGCATGCACAATTAAACGCCTAGCTCTTTCCACAAGAATACACTGATGTGAGCTCTTGCGTAGCCTGTGAGCTCAGATAATTAGGAGTTCCTGACTGTTGGATTTCCCAGAATATTAAACATGCAAAATTGATTGAAATTACAATAATGGATGGGATTAATAATCACTGGTGGAGTATTCATTTAGCCCTTAATTGCCGATGACCTCACAACCTCAAAAGAGATGATCAGACGAGATGATCAAATAGGATATATTTTATGTGGACTGACTAGCTCAAAAGGAAGTGCACAAGTTCCAAGTTTCCCAGAAACTACCTTGTTTGCTTTGTGTACGCTGACCCATATTTTAAACCATCCCAGGCACTTAAACTAGACCATTCTGGAGATTGAAAGAAATTGGGTTTGTTTTTACCATCATTGGGAGCCAAAGAATGACTTTGGTCAGGGCCAAAATGAGCGAGAAGCGCTTCTGGGCAAAATCCACCATGAAACTTCGGCTGTGGGACGGTGCATTTGGGGTGCTGTAGGGATCCAGCCCGCAGCTGTCAGTGGGGCTTTGCCTGGCTCTCGGCTCCGAGTTCTGGCAAGCATCTTGGAAATGCTTCGAGGCTTTGTTCACAGTGACCTCTGGAGAGACAGCAAAGGGGTGACTCCCCATCGGAGGGGACGCCGGAGAGAGGTACCCTCGCGCAATTTGGTGGTAATCGTCATACAGATGCTGCTGCTCATCTGAGCACAAGAGCTGATAAATGAGAGGGATGGAGAGCACAACCAGGAGACCAAAGCCAAGGGAGTAGATAACAAAGAGGAACAAGATGTAAGAGCTGCTGCAGTCCGTGAGGCATCCCCAGGGGGTGAAGGTGTAGGTGCCCCAGCCGCAAAGGGGCAGAACACAGATCAGCAGACTGACCATCCAGACGGTGAGGACGGCCCAAATCATGCTGACTGGCCTTTTGGCGGCTCCTGGGCTGCTCCCCATTTTGCTGAGGCTGTAGAAGTTATAAGACACGACGAGGGACCCCATCAGATTGCTGGAGAAGCCCTGGAACAAGTAGAGCAGGGCGGAAGCGGTGCACAAGGTCTGGGGGAGCATCTCATCCACCCACTGCTTGACCAGGAAGATGGTCACCGGCACCACACTGATGAGGTCGTCCACCGTCAAGGAGGTCACCAGCATGGAAATGGTACTTTTGTTCTGCAGCCTCAGCAGGGACACCAAGGAGTAGACGGCCCCCAGGAGGGCCGTGAAGGCAATGATCAAAGTCAGGCAGAAAAGGAAGATGTTCACAGGTTTTTGTCCTCTGGGGGCATCCATAGTGCCCTGACTTTGAATGGAGTGGCTCGTCCCGTTGAAAGAGGCATTGCTCAGAGTCACAGACATGGCGAGGGGGTCAGGCAGGGGCTATTCTGCCCCTTCGCCGATTCGGGGAGTCCTCATCGGATGCCCCCCCCTCCCAAACTGCCAGCTCCACGATGGGATTTTTCTCCAGCAAGTTTATTCCTCTCTTCCTGGATCCCTGCTGTGGTTCCCTCAGATCAGTCCAGGAACGCTCTCACTTGGGGGAAAAAAAGAAGAGGAGCGTGAATGAAAGGACCAAAGAGCCATAAAGATGCTGAGCAAGACGTGAGGCAACGCGATCTCCCCCCCTCCGTGGCTTGTCCTTGCGCGCTTCGATCCCTTCGCGATGCCCAAGTTGAGCTCTCCAGGGGAGACGATTGCAGCAGAAAACGCCGTGGAAAGAACACGGAATATGACTCTCACGCTGCTGGCTCAGGCGAAACTATCGCAGGTTGAAAAAGGAAAGGAAAACGCGCGCACACGACCAACCAGGCGCTTTGGGGTTCGGTCTGCGCTCTTCAGAGGGCTGCAGGAGGGAGGAGCCGGCTTGTAAGCAGGAGAGCAGCGGCGAGGGGCGTCCGCGGCTCCTCTCCGATCGGCAGCAGGGAAGGCAGAGCGCGCCCGGGCAAAGAAGCCACACCTCTCCGCCACTGACACCTGAACGCCGCGCAAAGAGGCAGCCTGATGCCGGCCGTCAATGGCATCCCTTCCACGCCCTGGGCATTTCCACAGCTGCCGATCCGGGCTGAAGCGCTGCCGGTCCTCCTGGCAGACTCGCTCGCGACGGCTCTCTGGCCGCACACACGCGCGAGGGTGTGTGCGTGGAGGGTCGCACGCAGCCCTTTTAATAAGAAGGAAGGAAGAGGGGAAATGACAGCCTCGCGGCCGTCTCAGAGCAGCTTCAGATCAGCGGTGACCTTCCCGCAGTGCAACCTCGTTGGCAGCACTTCTTTCTGATCTCTGGCAACACCCACAGAGCGGTGTATGTCACTTTAAGATTGCCAGTGGAGCGCAGGGGAACGAACTGCCCAGGCACATCGTGATGTGATATCATCTTTGCTGCCTTTGGTTCATTTCTGGGCACCATCAGAAATGCTGGTGATGTACCTATAAGGCTGTAAAACTGGGCACTCTGCCCAATTAGTCCTGCTCTGTCTTCATGCTTCTAAAACAGTGGTTCCCAAACTGTGGGTCAGGACCCACCAGTGGGCCACGAGCCAATTTCAAGTGGATGGCAAAGCAGCTAGAGCAGCCACATTGAAAATATTTGGGAAGATGGGGTGCTCGAAAAGGGGAGAGCTGTGTAGTTAATTTGCTTGTGTCAAAGGGTGTAAATAGGGTTTTTTTCTTTCTGCGGGTGCAATCCTAACCTGGAATTAAGCCAGCACAGTTAGGCCAGCAAAGTTTGTCTGGCCCAAGGGCCACCGTAAAGCACGTTTGGACCCCTCTCGGCGTCAGGGAGGATGGCGCACATCTGTGTGCTGGCTGCTCTGACTCTGAGAGTGATCCAAACATACATTGCGGTATCCGTTCTAACTTTGCTGGCCTCATGGTGCCGGCCTAACTCCAGGTTAGGATTACGCTCTGATTCACTTTGCAGATGGAAAATGGCTGAAAAATAGCCAGCTTATTGCTGCATTCTTAGGAAAGCAGCAGGCTCTGGCATCACAATGACGGCACTTCCGGCCATGACATCACTTCTGGTCATTCTGAAAAGTGGGACCCAATGCTAAAAAGTTTGAGAACCACTGCTCTAAAATGTTTAGTTCTGGGAAACCTCAAAGAGCCACTGTGGTCACCCAGTGAGAGCACTGTTCTGCATGTCCAGTTATCATCTCCGAGCCTTCCCTGATGCGACTCACTGTTCTAGGAGATCCATTTGCCCTCCTGACTTCCTCCTGGTGTTTTGCACCAGCCTCAGAAAGCCTTTGTGTTGCCTGTTGTTCCGTTTATTGTTCCGTTTATTGTGGGCGCTCTCTTGTCGTTTCATGCTTTTTTGCCTCTTTCTTTTCCAGATCGATGCGTTATTATGCTTTGATGGGTGTCGGCCGCTTTGGGCATTCTTGGAGTTGGAAGGCAAGATAAAAATCCCTAAGCAAACAAAGCAATGAGAACATTTTGAAGAGCCCAGTCCTAGTCACCCACCTTGCCAATGCAGTGGTGCCAAAATGTATCTCCTGCTGTACCCGATGGAAGTGGGGAAGTTGTAGGGGTCTCCTCTGGGTAAAGGAACAATGGTTTCCTTACTTGAGGGTAATCGTGCAGGGGTGTGTGTGTCTGTGTGTGTGTGTGTGTGTGTGTGTGTGTGTCTACTCTTGCCTGCACTAGCAAAATAGCTGGTGTACATCACTGTGTAGATCCACACTGCAGGATTGGGTCCAGAAAGGGGGTTAGGATTTCATACCACCACGGCCACTGAACCTACCCTTTCCTGGACCTGATCCACCCATTCTCCCTCCCCCACTGATGGCATGTTCCACCCTCCCCACAACCTCCCGTCTCCCCCCCCCCCCACTGCCACCTTACTTTTGGTGGTGGGCAGCTCCAGTTCCATTGGCACTGGCAAGAGGGCTCTGGCCTTCCAGTGGCATCCCCAGTAGCAAGTGACTCAGCATGCTGCAGAGGGCAGTCAAAGCCAGCAGCACATGGACACCGCCCAGCCTATTGGGCTGCAAAATTGGCATTCAAGCGTTCTCATACCTACATAGAACAGATGTAACCCACATGGAAATCAGAATGCGAAAGGCCGCATTCTCACCTGGTAGATGTCAGCAGGGATGTTGTCGCCCCTCAACAGAGCTACACTCAGTCACATGCAGTGGCGTCTCTACAGGGAGGGCAGAGTTCTAAGTTTTGCAAGAAGCCTTACCTTGCAGTGGAAATCACTCCTCTCCTGCACCGTTTTAGCCAATCCTCACAGGGAAAAGCAACATCTTGGCATTGCTTACTGGCTGCAGCAGCAAGGGAGAGGAGGGATGTACATGACAGGGCAAGGCTCCTTGTAAAACTTAGAGCTCTGCCCTCCCTGTAGAGACGCCTCTGGCCACATGTGACAAATCACAAAGTGCAAACGTATGTCTGCTGCGTGTGTGCTCTGTGACTTCAGCATCAGTAGGAAACAGAGAAACTCAAAATCCTGTTGTGCAATTGGTTGTAAGATAGATCCGTCTGTATCCCTGTATATTAAGCGATACATTGGGAAGTAAGAACTTCTTGGTTGTACCCCAGTGTGCATTGCATTCACTCCCCCACATACCCTTTGATCTGCCCCTTCTTCAGGCTTGCAGCCCTCTGCATCCTAGACAGGTGTGATCCCAGTTTCAGAGCTTCAGCTTCAGTATGCACATTTTTATGTAATTGATTTTCTGATGTATGTACAGGTGTGCCCTGCTATCTACTGGGGATCGGTTCTTCCTCTCCCTCCCCCCATGGATACTTGAAACTATGGATAAGTGGGAACCCTATGATTATAGGGTTCTCATCTCCCCCCCCCGCCCATTAGTTTCCTTTGTTCTTGCTTTTATGGGTCGCTAAATGGGAACATGAGAACCAGGCAGGCAGAAGGCATGTTAGAGGGAGAGACTGCCAAAACATCAACAGGAAGCAGCTTTCTGTTGACATTCTACCAATAGCACCTTCTATTGAGCCTTCTGCAGGCTTGGTCATTGCATTGCCATTTAGCAACCAATAAAAGCAAGGAGGTTTTTTAGCAACTCTTCTTCCTTCTTCTGAAAGGAAGCTAAAGGGGGTCCCCAATCTGTGAAAATGGGATCCTTGGATATGGGGCCCACCAGTTTGTGCTATGTTGTGAACTGCCTTGGACACCAGGTTTTGTTACTTGGGGAAAGGCAGTACAGAACTGTAGACATCAATAATTCTTCAGAGTTGAAGGCATAAAATAATGGCATTGTTTTCCCATGCCACACTCAGTGTAGTGCTTTTTTATTTATCTTCAACTCTCATAACAGTTTTAAGATGTCACACAATCAATCCCACCCTACCCAATTATTCCTACTCTGTCTTCATGCTTCTGAAACAGTGGTTCCCGAACTGTGGGACTGGACTCGCAAGTGGGTCGTGAGCCAATTTCCGGTGGGTCACAATTTCAGATGGGTGCCTAGTGCAGCCATACTGAAAATATGGGCAGATGGGATACTGGAAAGGGGGAGGGCTTATAAGTAGGCTTTTTTTCTTTCTTTCTGATTCACTTTGCTATTGGAAAATGGATGAAAAATAATCCAACCGATTGCTGCATTGTCACAAAAGCAGCACGCTCTGGTGTCACAATGATGACACTTCCAGCCATGACATCACTTCTGGTGGGTCCCAGACAGATAGTCATTCTAAAAAGTGGGTCCCTGTGCTAAAACGTTTGAGAACCACTGGTTTAGGGTGTTAAAAGCTGCTGGTAAGCCCATTTGGGGTGGGAGGAGATGGGGAGGGGAGAGCAACTGGGTGGAGGGAGGGGAGGAGCAGGCTAGCAAGAGGGTGGGATTTGGCAAGGGCTTGCACCACTAGACCTTATCCCCTTGCCTCGCCTGGACAGCCCAACTTAGGGTTGCTTGATTCACCTCTAGCAAAATATCTGATAGTGAGCCGAGGAGCCCTATTGTGGGCAGTGGGGCTTTCCCTGGGGAACGGGATGAACGTCCCCTTCTCCTGAGGAGCTTCTGGCAGCTGCCTGGCTCATGCAGGATGCAGCGGTAGCCATTTTGTTACTGCTACTCCTTTGGGAGCTGGGCAGTTCAGGATTGGGCTGTGAGTCCCTAGCCAAGACCCCTGTGCAATCCTAACCTGGAGTTAGGCCGGCACAGTTAGGCCAATAAAGTTTGGCTGGCACAAGGGACACCATAAAGCAGTGGTATTCAAACCTTTTAGAGCAAGACCCATTTTTTTTGAAATGGCACTCATGTGGAAGTTCCACCCACTGGAAGTGATGTCATTAACCTGGATGTGATGTCATAGCCAGAAGTGACATCCTCAAGCTGAAAGTGCTGTCATTGTAACATAATAAAATGACACACCTGAAATGCAAACTGTCATTCTTGCACTGCAGCAATTGTACAACCATGAAATTCCTGACAGAGAGCAAGACTAGTAGAAAATATGATGTAAAAGCACTGAACTAAAAACAAAATTTTTAAAGACCCTCACTTGAAAATTCAAACTGTTAACACTCACAAAAGGAATATAACAAGAGTAAAGTCTGCAGTTTCCAAAATGGATGCTACCATCTTTCCGCGACCCACATGTCATCAGGTTGTGACCCACCAAGTGAGTCCCGACCCACAGTTTGAATAACACTGCCGTAAAGTATGTTTGGACCACTCTTGGAGACAGAGACGTGCACCATCCTCCCTGACTCTGAAAGTGGTCCAAACGCGTTTTACGATATCCCTTTTGCTAACCAAACTTTGTTGGCCTAAATGTGCCGGCCTAACTCCAGGTTAGGATTGCGCCTTCAGTATTTGTACCTAGAATGAAATGGCCTCTTTCCTCTGTTGTCCCATCTCCTCCAGGTCCTTCTCCATCTTCCCTTAACACCCCTGTCCTAAAATTTGAATTGCAAGCTTCTTTGGGTAGGGACTCTGTCTCCTTAAACTTGGCCAAGTGCCATGTGCAGAAAAACGTCTGCCCCAGTTGTGCGCTTTGTGTGTTGGATCCTTCCAATCTCTCGCCTCCAGGGCATCCAAAGCCAAACTCTGTGGACAGCTCGCAGCAGAGCAAGCCCACCTCGGCAAGCAGGCTGAAAGTAGGGCAGCAAACCAGCCAGCTGCCAGCCCCAATTGTCCTTTGTACCTGACAATGCCAGAGATAATGCTTCAGTGCCACAGTCCCCTGACAAAACACCGACATCTCAGCACAGTGCACTTCTTTTGATGGGAATAAATGCTGTATCTTTAGAGACTGCCGTGGTGATCAAAGGGGAAAGCTGACAGCCCGGGCTAGAGGCAGGCAGCCCTGCAAGCAGGTGCGGAATGTGGTCTCTCTCTCCAAGCTCTCCGCCTTTCCACACCCCCAGCAATTCAGTTATCAGCTTGGGGCATCTCCATAGTGTTGCAGGCTGCCGCTGCTCAGTTGTGAAAGGGTTTTCTGGTCTCTGTAGCTATGCACGACACCAAGGATCAATATCTCAAAGCATATGGTGGGTGATTAGCCACATGGCGTCCGTCCAGAGACTTCAGGGAATCGTCCGGCTGAAAAGGATTCAAAGGTCATCCTGTGCAAATGCTTCCTTGGAAGCCACACTTTGGGTGTTTTGGCCTCCGTGCACATTAACCCTGCGTAATCCAAATGACAGTGCGCTACCAGCACAGAGCAAGAGCAAAAAAATGAATGGGGATTCTTGTTCTCCCTGCCTCATTCTCAACTTTGCCTCTGTTGTTGCGAAGCAACATAAGCAACGTAAGGACTCCGTCAGGTCCTGAGAAAATGAGGGCGCAATCCTAACCTGGAGTGAGGCCAGCAAAGCTTGGCTGCTGCAAGGAACACTGTAAAGTGCTTTTGGTCCACTCTCCGAGTCAGAGAGGCCAGCACACAGGTGTGTGCCATCTAGTGACTTCTTTGGGGGTGATGCAAGGGTAATAGGCTACCTTAGAATGCCAGATGCAAGGGAGTGGCAGCGAGATGCAAGTATCTGGTTCTCTTGCATGATCTCTGAAGAATCTGGTGGGCCACTGTGAGATACAGGAAGCTGGACTAGATGGTCCTTTGGCCTGATCCAGCGGTGCTCGTCTTATGTTCTTAAGGCTGCAAGTTATTATAGCTGCCTCCCCATAGACAGGATATCAAATTCTGGTTTATTTACCTCAGAATTTACCTCAGAAATTTACCTTAGAATGCCAGATGCAAGGGAGTGGCAATGAGATGCAAGTATCTTGATGTCTTGGGTGCTCCCTGAGGCATCTGGTGGTCCACTGTGAGATACAGGAAGCTGGACTAGATGGGCCCCTGGCTTGATCCAGCAAGACTTTTCTTATGTTCTTAAGTTCTCCCTAACTCCAAGAGTGGTCCAAATCCGCTTTACAGTGACCCTTGTGCCCGCCAAACTTTGCTGGCCTAACTGTGCCTGCCTAACTCCAGGCTAGGATTGTGCTCTAAGAGCGCAATCCAACCCAGCACTGGATTGGCAAGGCCGACCAGCCAGGGCCAAATCCAACACTGGATTGGGGGGGCTGGATCTTCCCCATGGCAAGGGCACATTTGCGCCCTTACCCTAGGGGAGGCTCCAGCGTCCCCAATGCGCTCCTCAGATCTGTGCCTGCTAAACAGCAGGCATAGACCCAAGGAGATTGTGTGGCCCGAATCGGGGCTGTGTGGCCTCCCGGGCAGGCTTAGGATTCGGCCTTATCCTGCCCATGCCCCGCCCACAACCTCCCTTCCCCCTGCCAATCCCGTTCCTGTCCGGACATGGAGCCTCCTGCGCACTGGCCGGCTTCGGTTGATGGGGGGTGTGTGTGCTGCGCTATGTTGCATCAACGCTACGACGTTATGTCGATGCGATGGGCGCATTTGGATTGCACTGCCCATGAGATTGGCTCAGCAGGCCTTTTGAGCCCATCCCATTAAATGGGCTCACCCATTGGGTCCATCACCATACACTAAAGGAACCAATCAGAAAAGAAGTAGTCCCAGGGCATACAATGCGAACCCCATGCTGAAACTGAGCAGGCCTGGATGTGTTCCACCTCAAGTGCCACAGAAGAACTGTGGAATAGGGCAGTGATGAGGTGGGGTTTATATCACACTAAATAAGAGCGCAATTCTAACCTGGAGGTAAACCAGCGCAGTTAGACCAGAAAAGATTGCCCAGCACAAGCGTTAGGGTTAGGGTTAGGGTGCCCTGAGTCTTGGTACTGCCACATCTTCTACATGGGTAAGCACATCACAATGCTCATTTTTGTTTATTGCAGAATGTAATCATTGCACACAAGTGCACGTGGGCATTGATAAAATACCACATGAAAACCAATCGTGGTGCAACTGTATGCACAGTCACATCGCTTTTCCATAGTATTATAACCCCTGCTAATTGAGCAAGAGGCACTTTTTCAAGTGGTGTTCCTCATATACTTAGCAGGGGGAGAGTAATTGTCCCGCTTCACCCCAGCACAGTGTCTTTTCTAGTGGCAGTTGCTGGTGGTATTCTGCATTTTTTTAGATTGTGAGCCCTTTGGGACAGGGAGCCATTTCACTTTACTATTTGCCACTTTGAACTTTGTGTTGCTGGTGATGTTCTGCGGCTTTGTTTGTTTGTTGTGAGCCCTTTTGGGATAGGGAGCCATTTAACTTTATTATTATTAGCCTGTAAACTGCATTGTGAACTTTGTGTTGAAAAGCGGCATAATAAATACTGTTGATTGTTGATTCTGTCTATGGAGGAGGCACAAAGAAACTGAAAGCTGGGATAAGCTGGGCATTCATAGTGTTCTGCACACAATTCAGAAATGAAAACCAGACCAATAGAACATTCCTAATATAATGCATTGGTTCCACTTTGGGAACATGATCAGGTAATTTAGAACTCTAAAATCTGGGGAGAAAATCAGAGGAGAATTTCAGAAGCATCTGGACTTCAAGACAAGCATGATTTAGCTCTGAGTACAGCACACAGTTTTGAGCAGTAACTAGGGAGGCAGAATAACTCCAGGTTGTCAAAGGATGTGACAAGTTGTTTATTTGAAATGGGAAAAAAAGCTATAAGCAGACCTGTAATTGATGACACAGAGATAGCAAAAGCCCATGGATCTGAAGAAGGAATTGGCACCTTATTTGGGCACACGAATCATACTTGAACAGCATGCTCGATATAGTTTTAAACTGCAGTGCAACATGGTGCTGCTGGTGAGATATT
This sequence comes from Lerista edwardsae, assembly GCA_029204185.1. NCBI lineage: Eukaryota > Metazoa > Chordata > Lepidosauria > Squamata > Scincidae > Lerista > Lerista edwardsae. Next base: position 995 of record JAJKFI010017520.1, on the reverse strand, counting down.
TGTTACATGTTTAATTGGGCATTAAATTGCTAGCAAACATCCTGAACACAGATGTATTTATTTATGGTTATTATGCTGATACATCATCACAGCCTAAGCGAATATGCTGGACTGGATATATTCTGCAGTTTGGGATCGAGATAAAGTCTTGGGAATAACAGAAAATAATTATTCCCTAAGATTTTTTCTTTCGGCTTTTCAGCCAATTTTCTTCCCGCTTCTCCCTCTCTCCTTCTGCCCACTGAGCCTTCTCTTATTCCTCCGGTCTTCCCTCCTTCTGCTGGTCCTTCCATCTCATCTCACCTCCTTCCTTCTATCACCTCCTGCATGTCCTTACCTCCAAGGTAAGGTACCAGTCTGGTAAGGTACCGGCTGATACCAGTCCCACCCTTAGTTCTCCAGCTGACAACTGTCAACATGTGGGAACAGATGGCAGTCTGTGCCCTGGCACAATTGTAACCTGGAGTTATGCTGGCACAGTTAGGCCAGCAAAGTTTGGCCGGCACAAGGGGCACCGTAAACTGCATTTGGACCACTCCCAGAGTCGGGGAGGGGGGATGGCGCACGTCTGTGTGCTGGTCTCTGACTCTGAGAGTGGTCCAAACATGCTTTACAGTGTCCTTTGTGCCGGCCAAACTTTGCTGGCCTAACTGTGCCAGCCTAACTCCAGGTTAGGATTGTGTCCTTGAATCAGCCCCACTGATCTTGTATGGCAGGGATCTCCAAACTACAGCTGGGGGGCCAAATGCAGCCCATCACAAGATTTTATCCAGCCTGCAGCACCTTAAAATATTTGACATTTTTACTCATTAGATATCATTTCTCAATTGACGCATGGCATTGCTTCTTTGTAAATGTCACATTTCTCTTCTGTTCTGAATCGTATCAGGCTGATTACAAAAAAAAAAAAGATCCAAGTAAAAGGTCTTCATTCATTTACATTTAATCAATCAATCAATCAATCAATCAATCAATCAATCAATCAATCAATCAAT
>JAJKFI010017519.1:0-16279 GCA_029204185.1 Lerista edwardsae | reverse complement strand
AAACCGGAAGTGAGTCGACGGGCTGTCAATCACTCAAGTCCCGCCCAGCGTTCCGGCTTGTGAGAGAGTAGATGACACCACTGCTTCTGTGTCTTCTTTAGGTGGGAAAGGTGAGTGATGAAGTACTGCAAGACTGGGCTGGCAGGGCAACTGCTGGCAGTCTCACTGATTGGGCAGATATTGGGCACAGGGAGCTTGAAATCCAGGTACCAGGCAGAGGATGAAGGTATCACAGAGCGATCATCATATGTTCACACTGATCGATTTCACAAACAGATCGCAGGAACCTAACGCATTCGTAAGTAGGGGAGAGTCTGTATTAACTTTGCGGCTGCTTGACCTGAGTACTTGTTTTAGAACTGTTTAAGGTGTTTTGGTTCAACTGGGGAAAGCTAAAGCTCAGTGGCAGAGCACACACTTTGTATGCCAGAGCTGCTGGGCTCAATCCTGGTAGGGGGCAAGAAAATACCCCTTTTGGAAACCCGTGACAGCCACTAGCAATCAGTTTGGATATTACTGAGCTTGATCGACCACTGACCTGGCTAAGTAGAAGGAAGCATCATAGGTTCAAATTGAATATATAACTTGTGTTGGACCCCCTCCCCCTTTACATTCTGTGTGATAAACTCTTTGGGTCCAGACTATTAGGCACTGCAGAACCTTTTCCAGACAGGAACATTAGGGATGCTACAGTTATGCAGCAGATTAGCAGCCCAATTCTATCCTGGGCTAGCCCATCCATCTGATTTCCTTTCTGTTCGGGGGAAAAAAATGTGTTGTGGAAAGCCTTGCATTGCGCCACTAGCCAGGGCATGAAGCATGAGAATGTGGTCTCCAAACTCAAATCCTATTAAAAGCAAAAGACAGAGAATAGTGTCCTGAGTAATGCTTCCATGGATGCAGAAGGACCATTATGCTCACACAAAGGGCCTCTGCTGCTTACACAAGGATGGTTTGCCTGAAAGGGACATCCCGTCCAGTGCTGTAATGTGGGTGGAGCCTGAGGGTGTGTGTGCAATTTTTGCAACATCAAAAAGCAAATAACTTACAGTACTTTGAAAATTGTGCCCCTTGCCCCCTCTGTATGACTTCTTTCGACCTGGTTTTCCTGTTGTTTCCACCCTCGTTTTCGCTCAAATGCCTCCATACTACATCTGGAGGAACCGGAAGTGAGGGTGAATTGAAATGCCTTGTTGATTAAACTCTTGGAAAGCCTCCAAATCAGGAAGTGGGCGGTGATGTGACATAATAGCAACTCCCGGTTTGTGAAGAGCAGCCTGGAGAAAATGCAGCCACGCGCTGGTGGCGAGTTAGGGTAGTGATCTTGTCTGTTCTCAGAGGAAGCCTGCATTCCCAAAGTGCGCTGCCATTCAGGGCACAATCCTAACCAACTTTCCAGCACTGACGTAGCTGTTTCCATGGGGCATGTGCTGCATCCTGCAGTTGGGGGCAGTCACGGAGGCCTCCTCAACGTAAGGGAATGTTTGTTTCCTTACCTCAGAGCTGCATTGCCCTTACCCCAAAGCTGGAAAGTTAGTTAGGATTGGGCCTTCAAGGAAGCATTTCTCTGGCTGCTATCCAGCATGTGCATTTGTTTGTGAATCCCACTGAAGCCATAATAGAACAAAGTACATTTGAATGTGCATGCCAATGGTCAACCAATTTAGGCCCACAGTTCTCAAAATAAGGATATCAGAACATAAGAACATAAGAACAGAGCCCTGCTGGATCATGCCAAAGGCCCATCTAGTCCAGCTTCCTTTATCACACAGTGGCCCACCAGGTCCCTCACAGAGCGCACAAGGCAACAAGCATCCCACTGCCACTCCCTTGCACCTTGCATTCTGAAGTAACCACTACTAACATAAGGAGGTTGCACAACCCATCACGGCCTATCGCCCACAAAGGACTTTTCCTCCAGAAATCTGTCCAGTCCCTTTTTAAAGGCACCTAGGCCAGATGCCATCACCACCTCCTGTGGCAAGGAGTTCCACAGGTTAATTACCCGCTGGGTAACAAAGTATTTCCTTTTATCTGTTCTAACTCCCAGCACTCAATTTCAGTGGATGTCCCCCGGTTCTGGGGTTGTGAGTGAGGGAAAAGAACGTCCCTCTACCGACTCTATCCCTCCCATGCATAAACACTCTCTAGAGTTCCAGTGGCTATCCAGGACAATGAGGCAGAAAAGCAAAAAATGCCATAGATTTCACACATCCCTAAGAACTACATTTTAAAAATAGGAAATCACCTGTTGTCCATCACCTGTTTATCACCTGTTGTTTTCATGTGTTCCCATAGATTAATAGCTCAACCGTGCAAGCCAAAATTAAAAGGCGTAAGGTATTCATTTAGAATAAACATTCTCTCCCTTCCCCACTCTCTTTGCAGCTACCTTAAAAACTTGGCTGCAGCCTGCACATAGCCAGACTACTTAAATTCCATTGATTTCACATGGATCTAAGCAGCTTAGCTGCGTGTAGGGTTGCAGCCCTTATCGTTTCTAATCTGGCATCCTAGCATTTACGCACCCATGTTTTCCTTTGGTGCATCGACACCCTTAATATTGATACAATGGCCGAGCAAAATAAAAGAATGAGCTGTCTTCATTCCGAAGACGACCCAAATGATGGAGATCTGACTTTGAGATTAAGCTGGGGTGTCTTTTTTTTTAATTGTCCCCACTATCTTCTTCTCTTTTTCGGTACGCTTTGTTTAACATTTGTATCTCTTCTTGATAACCTTCTTTCTCCATATTTTGTTTTTTACTGTTCCGCCTATGAGCTTCCACAGTATCGGGAATTGATATGTTGATATCGCTGTTGGGGTTGTTTGACGGTATGAAGAGTGAATAGGAAGCTGTTTCCCCTAAATCACATGAAACAAACCTATTTTCTTTCCGTGAATAGCGCAAAGATGGAGACCGCACTTGGGTCGATGACTGGCTGATGTTACTGATGATGGAAACGGTATCCATGGCTTCCTCATTGTCACATATTTCAAGCACCTCTAAATGAATCTTCACACTTGTGTCGGCAAACGTGGTTGGCGAATCTTCAGGGTTTGGCTCGTGGCCTACGCTCTTGGAGCGATACACCTCAATTTTCTTGGAGGTGGGGGTGATTTTCTGTCCTTCTGTGCTTACCTCGTACGTGGATAAGGAGAGGGTTTTTCCAGTAGGTGCTTGGAGAGATACAGTCCCTTGAAAGGCGCACAAAGGAATAGCTAATGCTCCACCTGAACGCTGGAAAGAAAACAAAATTGCTATTATTTAATGTGGCAGCCACATTTCAAACTCCATTGTTAACCAGCCAATCATGCCAAGCTTTATTCTTCCCACCACTGCACTTGGTATACCCTCCAAATTGTATGACTTGCAGGTTGTGGATTTAACCAATGCTATTATATGAAAACATTGGTTAAAAGGCAGGAAGAAAACAAGATTTTTAAACATACAATTTTCAGTAATATTTAAATAGTACAACCTAAAGACTGCAAGCATGAAAAGCAAGTGTCCCTCATTTATACACAGCAGTGCACCAATCCAGCTGTCCAAAGTCTTACTGGTCCCTGAACAAATGAATCTGAGCAGCTGGGTTGATGACAAGGCAAGAAGCAGATTTCTGTTCCTCCCAGATATGTGGGACTTGCACACCTTCTCCTTTTGCAGCCCACACCCGACCCACGCAGCTGTTGGCAGTTTTGAGATTTTTGGAATACGAAAGAACCATTAATTCACTATTCTCTGATTACTGTAAAGAAAAAAGCATTTCATTAGGTGTAATATCCAAGCATAATGCATAGCGGCGTTCCGTGCACTACAGCATATAGTCATACCAGCCACATGACCACGGAAGCTTGTCCTCGGACAAACGCCGGCTCTATAGGCTTAGAAACGGAGATGAGCCCTGCCCCCTACAGACGGTCACGGCTAGACCATTTGGTCGTGGGGAAACCTTTACCTTTACCAAGCATAGTCAAACTTATTCCCAAGTAGGGCCAATGAAATCAATGGGATATACTGTACTTCCAATTAAACATGGACAGGCATGTTAGGCCATTTTCATCCTCGGATAAAGAATGTAGCTTGAACCAGTGGTGGACCTGGTGGGGAGATCCAGGGTACCATGTGTTCTCAGGCAGCAAAGTGGCAGGGGTGGCATCCTGAGGCTCCCCCGCCCTTGTGTGAGCACCAACACCACCCCCCTGGCTGCCCACCTGCCCTGTTTTTTAAATGTGAACAAACCGGCTGCCAACTTTGATCATGTTTTTCAGGTGGGTGGAGCTTCTCCAGCTGTCTGCCCACCCCTTAAATGCAAACAAAGCCAGCTGGTGGATTCGTTCAAGGGGTCAGGCAGGCAGGAAACACGTTAAAAGCTGGCTGGCCCCACTGAGTAGAAATGACCAAGCATTCTATCTGTTTTGCTGGCGTTAGGCCAGCACAGTTAAGCCAGCAATGTTTGGCCGGCACAAGGGACACTGTAAAGTATGTTTGGAGTCAGAGAGGCCAGCACACAGAAATGCGCCATCCTCCCTGATTCCGAGAGTGGTCCAAACACGCTTTACGGTGGCCCTTATGCCGGCCAAACTGTGCCGGCCTAACTCCAAGTTGGGATTGCACCCTTAATAGGTTGTTTAGAGGGAACATGAATATCAAGCACCTGCCCCAGTACATCTTAACAGGGAGAGCCCATACCTTAAGAACAGGACCTACTTTCAGAATGTGCTGAAAGCCAGGTTAGCAATGGGGCTTGCAACACTGAATTGTCTGTGAATGGCAACGGAGGCTGTCTCATCTCACACTGGAGACTGGCAAGCCAGATGGTGAATTAGTGTAGAAATTCATTTCCAAATAACCTGTGTGAGGCTTATGTGAATGGCAGCGCTCTAGACAGCCATCTAGTGTTGCCTACTGCCTGCTTTGTGCAGCCGTCAAGGCTTGCGCTGGAAACCTCTGGGGATTCTCTGCACAAAAGACCTAGTTACTGTGTGTCTACATTGCTGCTAATGTATACAGCCTGGAGCGCCATCCAAAATCCACTTAGCACATTTGAAGTGTATAGAAAATAGAGATGAATGAAGACCAATTGCTCTAGCTCTGATTGAATCCATGGTGCAATTACGGTTTAAGTCTAGTGTAATTAGATTGCTAGACGATAAGAGTGCATCTCACCGGCCATGTGAGAATTCTTGGGATTCCGCAATGCAATTCTTGCTGAACAGGATAGAAAACAAGCACATTTCCTCTCCTGCGTTGCTGCTGGTTCTTTTCTCTTTGGGGCAGCCCAATCCTGAACTGCCTGGCCACTGCGGGGGTGGCACTAGCCAAATGGCTACCGCTTCATCCAGCAGCAGCCTGTCAGCCATAGGAGGCACCTTGGGAGAAGGGGATGTTTGTTCCCTTCCCCCAGGGAAAGCCCCGCCACCCGCAATAGGGCTCCTCAACTCACCACCACCTATTCTGCATGCGGTGAATTGAGCAGCCCCGTGTCAGGCTGCCCTTTTTGATGTGGGGCGTTGGATCCAGTGGTGGAAGCCACCGCTGGATCCCCCACCCCCTCACTGGCCGGCTCCTCCCCCTGCCCAGTTCCTCCCTGCCTCCCCACCCCCACCCCAAACGGCTTACTAGCAACCAGCACTGCTGGAGCGCCAGCCATTCTGTCTGCTAACTTAGCACCACCCCAACACAAGAAATGCTTTACAGCATGTTTGTGACACTTTTAGCCAGCACTCCACACTTACTGTTGACAACAAGGGCCTCAGGATTGGGCCCTTAATCCTTAGTTTTGCTGGATTTTGACAAATTTTAAGCTATACACAGGGTATATATGGTACAGCTGCAGGGGGCGGGGAAGACGGCGAGACGGAGCAGAACGCAACGGGCGGGCTGCCGCTCACCCGTTCCTCCTGCCCAGAGTTCTGGCTGCATGATGCCGCTGTACAGCTGTATACCACATGCAGCTATATGCAAGTATGTTAAAATATTATGAAATAACCTAATATAGCGTCATGGTTTGATCTCCACATTTTTTAATAGTGGAAAGTTGCAGTGTAACAGGAGTCAACCATTTGTTGAATGTAAAGCTAATCATTTATGCACTGTGAGCTAACTAGGTTCCTTTCCTTTTTCTTTTCTTTTCAGAGTTTACTGTCCCAGGAGATCACTCCACTCTGATGACTGGTTGCCTGGAGGGGAAGTCTTCTACATCTATGAATGCATTTATGAACTCAGTAATTCAGAACCAATGAAAAAAAAAAACTTCTCGTCTGAGACTTTTTGAATCTTTGATGCAACCTTTTTTTAAAAAAAATTTGAGGTCACTGTCCACATTTTTTGATGACAGTCTCTGAGGCTGCAATCCTAGCCACACTTTCCTGGGAGTAAGCCCCATTGAACAAAATAGGACCTACATCTGAGTAGGCATGCATAGGCTTGTGCCCTGAGCGTGGGTTGTGTAGACCAACGGTTTCCAGACTTTTCAGTGTGAGGGCCACATCGTATTTTACAGATTTTCTGAGGCCGAAAAAAATCCGTTTTTGAAATAAATGATTGAAATTGAAATAAAGGAATACGGGCCCAATCCTGAGCCCCACAGCGCTAGTGGTATGAGCATACTGCCAGCACTGGCGCCATAAAAGTGCAGTTAGGGAACCCCATGCCAGCAGTAAGTCATTACTGCCAGTGGCGGGCCAACGCGGGCCAGCAGTGAGTACACCAGTCATTGGTATTATGCCAGTTCCAGGCTGGGCAGGAGAGTGTCCCTGAGTGGGGGAGCGGTGAAGCTGAGAGTGGGACCAGTGGCGACCTTTTCCAATGGATGCCGAACTCCGTGTCATGCCACCTGGCCAGACACAGAAGCCCTCACCTCTGCGCCAGCAAAATATCCGGCACAAAGGCACAAAGTATCCAGCAACATATCCGGCACAAAGGCAAGTAGACCATCAGGTATGGTATTCTCTCATTATTCTCTCCTGTGTATTGGCATTCAGAGCAAGTGCTGTGGAACTTGGGAGTAGCTCGTAGGCATCATCATGACTAGCCACTTGGGTATCGCCGCTCACACAGGCAGTCGGGCAGCTCAGGAGTGGACTACTTTAGCATATCAGCATGATACAATTCAGAACAAAAAGCGAAATGGGGCATTTTCAAAGAAACAATCCTGTGCATCCGGCCTAGGAGCCTTTAAAAAAAGATTGTACAGATTTTCTGGAGTAAAAATCCATCGTAGGCTACAGGCCATGCAATGTAAGAGTGCAACCTCCTTATTTTAGAAGTAGGCTACCTCAGAATGCCAGATGCAGGGGAGTGGCAACGAGATACAAGTATCTAGTTGTCTTGCGTGCTCCCTGAGGAATTTGGTGGACCCCTGTGAGATATAGGAAGCTGGATTAGATGGGCTTTTGGCCTGATCCAAGTGGGGCATTTCTTATGTTCTTATAGGACAAACCCTCCCAGGCACGTATCTTACCTGTGGCCCCCCATGGCGTGAGCCATGGGGTGCCGGGCAGTGGTGGGGCTCCATCGCGCATGGAACCGCACGGTTTTTGGCCCTCCCGCCCGCCTGCCCACGCTTCCCTTAGCTCGGAAATGGAGCGTTTCCGGGCTAAGGGAGGTGTGTCTGAGTGACGCGCGGGAGCAGGGTGACGTGGGGGTGCGCGGTTTCAGCGCCAGCCATGGCACGCGCTAGGGTCTCCATGTGCGCTTGAACCCTCCAAATGGGATGAAGATGTGGGTCAGGGGATGAGCAGAACATGGGAGCAACATGGCAGTGTGAAAAAGTGTCAGCACATGCCATATCCTAACCCTCACCCCCCCTCCCCATGCATAAGATGGATGTGCCCCAAGCACCAGCAATCCTCTGGGACAAAGCAGAAGGGTAGTAGTCAGCCTTGAAGTTACAAATGAAGAATCTTCTCCCTCCCGAAGAAACTGGAGGCGCCAAGGACAGGCACACCTGATGGCACAAAGCAAAGCACGAGGGTTTGCAGCTGAGCACTGACCTAAAGGGACAGTGACAGAGAGGCTGGAGGAGTGGGGATGAGAGAGCGAGACTATATCCCTTCTCCAATTGAGTGACCTTTTGCATTTGGTATCTGAAGGACGGTGCAGTATTGATTTGTCCCTGGTGAAGAGCTGCACTCCAAATGCATCTGGCACAGCTGTTCAGCTGAACCCTTTGTGCGCACCCATGGCTTTGTCCTTCTGTAATATTCCTCACCGCCGCAGGGGTAACCCTTCTCACCATTTCCCCCCGCCAGCCAAGCAGCCTCTGCTTGAACAAGAACTCTTCTGATACTGCATTAATCTGCCAGCCAGGAGAGACAAACAGCCTCATGCTGCTTCAGTTGTAGGCTGAGTGTTGAGGCAGGGAGAAAGAGGGCTTATGGCTATCAGGATTTGTCGGGTAACATGGCAGCTGTGTTCATGGCTGTTCTGTATATACCATGAGAGGTATTTAGATCTAGGACCCACATGCAGAGGGGGAGGCAATACTAGAATACTAGTGGCGTTCTTAGAGTACTACGTTTTTCAGGAGCCTGGGCTCCTGTGTAAAGCGGCACCTCCCTCTCACCTTCACAGCCATTTGCAGCTCAGCAAGGGGGGGGAGAGGGTGCTGAACAGGGGGGAGGAGCTTTAAAAATAATACATAATACTTTTAGTATTATTAATGCAAAAAGCATTAAGACTCCATGCTCCAATTACTGACATGATTCTCTTTCCTCATATAACGCACCTCACATTTCTTTCTCTAAAAGCATAATTATGAAGATTCTTTCTTAAAAAGAAGGAAATAATATAGGACTTGAATATCCAGCTCTTGATCACTTCAAAGCAATAGACTTTGGATTACAGGTGTGCCCCAGTATCCACTGATTTGGTATCCAGAGTTTCAGTTATCCACTGATACCATGAATACCCGGATGCCTATTAAAAAGATAGTAGAAGATTAAACAAATTTCTTTTTTCTTACCTTGTTGCAGCAAAACCAATGATGTTCACTCAGAGGCAGATCTAAGGGAGGGCAAAGCTTTAAGTTTTGCAAGAAGACTTACCTTGCAGTGGAAATCACTCCTCTCCTGCACCGTTTTAGCCAATCCTCACAGGGAAAAGCAACATCTTGGCGTTGCTTACTGGCTACAGCAGCAAGGGAGAGGAGGGATTTACATGACAGGGTAAGGCTTCTTGCAACACTTAGAGCTTTGCCCTCCCTGTAGATCCGCCTCTGTGTTCACTTATCTTTAAAAAGGCAACCACAGTATCCACAGCTTCAGGTCTCCACGAGGAGGGGTTCCAAAATGAAACCCCAGAGGATACCGGGGCATTCCTGTATCTTGGTGTGTGCTTCTTCAGGAAACTGGCAGGCCACAGCAAGTTACAGGAAGTTGGACTAGTTGGGCCTTTGGCCTGATCCAGCAGGGCTGTTCTTATGTTAAGATTCATTTGGAAAGGAGCTGTGATATATGTACTGTATATAGGTTCCTAGACATGCCCTGCCGGTGTAAACCACCTTGAATGAGGGGTAGAAACAGAGAAAGTGGTACAGGCATGCCTTGATATCCACTGATTCGGTATCCATGGTTTCAGTTATCCATGGATACTATGGATACCGGGACACTTACTAAAAAGATAGAGGAACACTAAACAAATCTCTTTTTTTCCCATGCTGCAGCAAAACCACTGATGTTCCACTATCTTTAAAAAGGCATTCCCAGTATCCACAGTTTCAGGTATCCACGGGGAGGGGGGGATTTCAGCGCAGAACTCCATCGGGCACCAGGGCATGCCTGCTTATATCTTCATTAAAATGCATCCAGGGAAATGATCATTTTGCATGGGAGAAAAGGAATTTTTTTGGCAAGTGGGAAAATCTTCGCATGCTGACTTTTTCGCCCACTTCCAGACTTGGGAAGGTCTAGCACCATTCGACTTTAATATATTAAATTGGTCTCAGCCGCTAATGTGAGTTTGAGTCTGAAAGTGCCGGGCACACATTGTCTACACTTATTTCCATCATTTGTCATACTTGTCTAGGATATGGGCACCAGAAGGACATCAGTCCTTAAGATATTGTTCTTCTTGCTTGTAATTCTAGCCAGCAAGTTGGTTATTCACAGTAAATTCTGACTTGCAATCCATTCTACCGAAACCTGGGATCAGCCCAATCCTGGCATATTTACTCAAAGGTAAGCCTAACCAGAAGGAATGCCCCAAAGGGCATTCTTAAGACTGGAATGAAATTGAGTTAGGTCTGAAAAATACCAGTTAGGGCTGATAAACTGGTAAAAATACCAGTTTAGAACTATCTGATTAGTTAGATCTAACTACCCTCAGCACAGATCTGAGGGAGGAAAATGTTGAAAGGAAAACCAACAGTGGGGCACAGAAGGGGATATTTGAAATTCTTTTACCCTCTTTCGGTACCATCCGGCTGTTTCAGTTCTGGGAGGCCAGTTTCAGGAATAGCTGTTGTTCTGCTGGAGTTGGGCACTTTCCAGATTTACTGGAGGGGCTGCAGAGGAAGTAGTCCTGCCCCCACAATTGCTGCAGAGGCTGTAGGGGTGTGTGTGTGTGTAGCAAACAAATATTCATCATCTGAAATGAAGACTCAAAGGGCTCAATCCTATCAGGCACAGGAGCAGTGGTGCTAAACACACACCATTGTATCCTGTGCTGGATACAAGCATATGTTAGGTCTCCTTGAGATAAGACCATTACTCTTACCCCAAGTAATGCCCCAGCCTGCACAATGGGAGCACAATCCTAAACTGGAGTTAGGCCGGCATAAGCTAAGCCAGCAAAGTTTGGCCAGCACAAGGGCCACTATAAGGCGTGTTTGGACTACTCTCGGAGTCAGGGAGGATGGCACACGTCTGTGTGCCGGCCTCTCTGCCTCCTAGAGTGGTCCAAACATACTTTATAGTATCCCTTGTGCCAGCCAAACTTTGCTGGCTTAGCTTATGCCGGCCTAACTCCGCATAGGATTGTGCCCTGGGACTTCTTGAGTCTGTACCAGCTATTTCAGTAGCACAGAGAAGCCCTATGGTGGTTTTCACTGAAAACTGGAAGTTGCCTTTTTTTTTTTTTTTTTTTTGCCTAAACGTGTATTCTGAGGCCTGCCAAGATTGCAGGAAGACATGTGTGGCCTTGATGGCCCTCCGAAAGCCCCCCCCCAAGGGTTCAGAGTGTGGGCAAAATCCACAAGTTTTATCACCTGTGCAAGTTTTAATCCACGGAGGTTCCAGGAATGGAACTCCCGCAGATAAAAAGGCCCAACTTTATTTTGTCCTAATCTTGCCTTCCGTCAGGGATGTCTTATGGTTGTGCGATTGCTGCAGTCCAAGAATGCCTTCCAGGAGTGTCATTTGATTACGTCACAATGATGGCACTTCCTGCTTAATGATGTCACTTCCGGACATGAGATCACTTCTAGCTTAATGACATCATTTCCAGTGGGTCCTGAAACAAGTGCCATTCTAAAAAAATGGGTCCTGTGCTAGAACATTTGAGAAGTACTGGTATAAAATAGGACGCATCACGTTTCAAATAAACTGGGCCTTAATGTACCTTTTCAAGACCATCCACAATAATGAACTTCTAGTTTCTGGAAAGCCCTCTCCAGCCCTCTCCTTGCTATTGGGGATTCTGCAAAAGGCAGGGATCCAGATTGTGAAGATAAAGCCTAGGCATGTGCACTTGTCTTCATGTAGGCTCTGTTCAGACCTACAGCTAAAGAAAAAGAAGGCCAACTACAGCTAGCCAGAGCCATTTTCAGCTCCAGCGCACTGTGCCCTCCAGCAAAGCCATCCCACTCCCGTGTGTCGCCTGGCCACATCCAGTGGTGTCATCTAAATGATTTAAGAACAGGTACTCACTTTTGATTGGCACGTGTCGGGACCCGCCCACCGGAAGTGACATCATAAGCCAGAAGTGATGTCGTGGCAGGAAGTGACATGAAAAAAGCCCTTTTTGAGACCTCAGATGATTTTAAACTGACCCAACAGTTGCAACAGTATTCCACAGCACCCCCAGAACATGTGAAGGAGGCCTGGCATCATGTTAAAACCCCAGAGCAACTCATTTTTCAGTGGCAAGGAAAGGAAAGGCTCCGCTCGCTGCCTGCCTGCCTGCCTGGCTCTGAGAACATGCAGGCAACTCAAACATGCAGGAAATTCAAACGTTGCAGAGGGCGGAGTCGACGAGTGGGCGGGCGAATGGGCGGGGCCAGCTGTAATCCTAGAAACCGGTACTTGCGTACCCCCGCGTACCCCCTGCATGACATCACTGGCCACACCTCCCTGTGCCCGAAAGGGAGGGCAGGGGGGGACAAAAAGTGCGCAGGTTTTTCTGCACTGCTGCACCCTGTTGTAGCCAGCACCCGCCGCCCTCGCCTCCCCCCAAGGCACCCTCCTTACACCTCTGCAGCTAGCAGGCAAAGGCTGCAATCCTATAACTCCTGAGATAAAGCTCCATTGAACACAATGGGGCTTACGTCTGAGTAGACAAGTATAGGCTTGTGCTCAAAATCCCCTTTCCCCTCCCTTCATTCACTGAACCGAAATATGTCACATGAACAGCAGAGAAAGGAGACGGAAACAAAGGAGACCCTCAGTGGACGAGTGGAACATGGGGAATGAGAAATGGAAGGTTCTCCACTCATGGTGAAAAAGGGCTTGTAATGAGAGCTAGCCACAAATATAATCACACTGGGAGCATCAAGACACGATCAGAATTGAACGATGAGCGTTTTGACTTCAAAGGAATGTAAATACAAGCATTATTTTTAGAACACATATAAAAAGTTTCCCTTTCCTTGTTCCCCTTGGGGCTCCAAATGACTCAGAGACATGCATATAGACACACAACCTAATTGCTGCTTTTGCTAAAGAGCCTATCATAAATCTGGAGCAGCTTGAGAGGAGTGACAGGAATATATTAGGCCACCCCAAATGGCTTGGAAACGACCATCCGCCAGACAATGGCAATCTGTTCGTATTTATATCTGGAAGCAGATCCACTTTGAAAAGGAAAATCCGAGGCATTCCAACAGAGGAGCCATAAAAACTAAATTTACCTCCTATGAATTTGTCTTTTATATACAAATGAATTTGTACTTGCAGACGTGCTAGCTTTTTTTCAGCGCTCATAGAGTCCTGGAAAAAATGCTTCTAATCCTGGAAAGTCTGGTTGTATGCATCCTGTCCTAATGAAATACTAAGGGCACAATCCTAACCTGGAGTTAGCCCTGCACAGTTAGGCCAGCCAAGTTTGGCCTGCACAAGGGACACCATAAAAAATGCTTGGACCACTCTTGGAGTCAAAGAGGCCAACACAGAGACATGTGCCATCCTCCCTGACTCTGAGAGTGGTCCAAAAGCGCTTTATGGTGGCCCTTGTGTCAGCCAAACTTGGCTGGCCTAACTGTGCTGGCCTCACTCCAGGTTCGGATTGCACCCTGAAAACCTTGAAAATAATCATGAAAGATAAATTTCCAAGCACAGCACTACTAGGAAGCCAATGCTAATAATTTTGGGGTGGAATACAGTAGTTGAGGAAGGGAGAAGCTGTAGTTGATTGAGAGTGCAGTCCAAACCCTTGGCTGGAATAGGCAGGCTGACACACCTGCCCCATATCCAGCCCAGGACTTGGATGTGTTGCTTTGCTACCTGGGAAAAGAAGAAGATATTCCCTTTTTCCCATGTAGCGCACAACAGCCTGGAGGCAGTGGCGTTTCTACAGGGAGGGCAAAGCTCCAAGTTTTGCAAGAAGCCTTACCTTGCAGTGGAAATCACTTCTCTCCTGCACCGTTTTAGCCAATCCTCACAGGGAACAGCAACATCTTGGCATTGTTTACTGGCTACACCAGCAAGGGAGAGGAGGGATTTACATGACAGGGTAAGGCAAAACTTAGAGCTTTGCCCTCCCTGTAGAAACGCCTCTGCCTGGATGGGGCTACTCAGAGCTGCACCACTGAAATCGAGGGTGTAACTCCGAGCGGCTAAGTCAGTACCACCTGGGCGGGGGACGGAGGGTAGGATTTGTGTCCACCTCCCTTCCCAGGCCAGGCTGCTCATGGCCTGCCCATTCCCTGCCACCCCCTGCTCTATTCTTCCCTTCCCCCTGCCCTATTCCATTTCCCATCACCCTGACAGAGTCCCTGCAAGGTTGGCCTTACCATCAGGCCTCTGGGCTTGGGAGACGGGGCAGCTGGCTGATCTCCAGGAATGGCGCAAACAATCTTTATGGCGCATTTGCCTCATTCAGAGGCCAGCACAAAAGACTTTTGCCTGCCACTGGCGTAGCTAATGACAATGTAGCCCGGTGCAGAGGGCAAAATGATGTCCTGGAACTGATGTCATAACAGGAAGTGACATCACAGTTGTATTTTCGTTTTCTTGGGGGTTTTGGCCATAGCATTTGATAGGATGAAGAAATGAGGCTCTAATTTGTTTCATTGCCATCTGCATGAAATTCCACATCAAATGGTATATAACATGACAGTATTTTTTTCCCTAAAAACAGCGATTTTAACAAACCACAATTTTTACATGACAGTTGTATTTTTGTTTCCTAGCTTTTGGCCATAACTTTTGATAAAGATATGACATTCCGGTGTGTGTCATTGCATTCTGCATGAAATTACCTTTCTAATGATATATAACATGATGGTATTATTCATACATACCAAGGTTTTCACAATTTTGGCCATGCTCAGCTTGTTGCCCCCCTAAAGCTTGTTGCCCGGTGCAATTGCATCCCCCTGCACCTCTTTAGCTATGCCCTTGGTGCCATCCTTTCAGCGCATTTGGATCACGCTGTTAGATGTACAGTATAAGCATTTATACTTGTATAAGCATTTATACTGCATACAGTACATATACAGTATACTGCATACAGTACACATTTATACTGTATACAATATAAGCATTTATACTGACTTGACAACCCTGTTATATATCTTGGGAAACATAGGAACCTATTTTGTAAGGCTCCCTTTCCCTCCTTGGAAGTATAATAAATAGCACATGATGAAATGATTAAACAATAAATACTGTATAGCGTATAGCTACTGTGTTAGGAGTGAGCTACTCCAGCTTCCAGAGCTATACATCAACCGAAAGGTGTAATTTTCTGATGTCTTTGTTCACAATCTGGTGTGTTGTGCTGCCTCTAACGTATCTCAACCTGTATTTATCACCATGACTTCCCAGCAACAAAGCTCCTATATTGAGATACAACATCCAGTCCATCTTGGAGAAATAAACTGCACACAACATCCTTTGTTTCTTTCCATTTGTCGAGCGCCTAAATGGGTTCTGTGCGCGGAATGGAGCCTCTTGGGGGAAAAAAAAGTCACTTGCGGCGATCGGCAGATGAGGTTGTAAGTCAAGAGGAAAATTGCCCAGGCTTCTTGCAGCAATGTGTGGAATTCTCAGTGGTCCTGATGGATTTCGGCTGCCAGTGAACCCAGCCAGGCTCAAGTCATAGAGAAGTGTATCTTGCAGCAAAAGCTCACATTTGAGAAGCACCTCTTCATTTCATCGCATTCTGAAAACATTTATTTTTGATCAGAAGCAGGAAAGAACTACCCAGTGGCAAGTATAATTCTTCACTAGAGGCTTATCTACAGGGAGGGCAAAGCTCTAAGTGTTGCAAGAAGCCTTACCCTGTCATGTAAATCCCTCCTCTCCCTTGCTGCTGTAGCCAGTAAGCAACGCCAAGATGTTGCTGTTCCCTGTGAGGATTGGCTAAAACAGTGCAGGAGAGGAGTGATTTCCACTGCAAGGTAAGGCTTCTTGCAAAACTTAGAGCTTTGCCCTCTCTTAGATCTGCCTCTGTTCTTCACCATCTCTCACCAGGCATTTCTTCTTATCTGCAACAGAGGCATTGCAATTACAAGGCCACCCGAGGTGCGGACAGGCCATGGCCAGCGGGTGGCGCCATTGCTGTCTATGTCTTCTGCCCTTGCCCCACTGTTGGCAATGAGGCCTGGAGCAACAAGCAAAGCTTCATGGTTGGAGGGCCCTCCTGCCTGCCCCACCTCTTGAAGTTGGGGCACTCTGGAAGCAGTTGGCTGCAACATGACATCAACACATTACCGCCAACCTACTTCCAGGTGCCTGCAGGCTACTGACCCCGGGCCCACTGCTCATCATCAGTGGGGAGGGGGATGCCATCAGCGAAGAGGTGCCCACTCTGGGTGTGCATTGCACTGGCAGTGCCACTGATCGATCAATCAATCAATCAATCAATCAATCAATCAATCAATCAATCAATCAATCA
>JAJKFI010017516.1:0-12461 GCA_029204185.1 Lerista edwardsae | reverse complement strand
TGTCCCGCCCAGCGTTCCCCTTCTCAATTTGCAGATCCCATTGCTGAGTGGGGTCCTACAAAAAATGTTTTGCATTGGGCCCCACAGCTCCTAAGGCCTAACTCCAGTTTAGGATTGCGCTCTTAAAATCATCTGATTTCCCTCCTACCCAATACTCTCTGATGGGTTAACATTCTTTATCATTTCTTTGGATGTTTGCAAAAACTTCCTCACTTTTTTTTTGGTATGCTCAGCATCTTTGGAAATGCAAAAATGGCGGAAAGCAAAGACACTGAAGGCACAATTCTATGCGTATCTACTCAGAAGTAAAGCTCATTATATCCAATAGGACTTACTCCCAGGAAAAGAGAGTTTTGGAATTGACTGTTCCAAAAAAAATTTGAGTGCTTGATGTAGAACCATTCTCTCTCTCTCTCTCTCTCTCTCTCTCTCTCTCTCTCTCTCTCTCACACACACACACACACACACACACACACACCCCTCTGCGTTTATGAAGCATTTTACTGTGGAAATCATTTTGTACTACGAAGAAACCCTGTAAATTAATTTTGAATGGCAGGAAGAACGTACTTTAGCTCCGCTGACGTAAAGGTTGGCTGCATTTACAGACATGCAGGGGAAAAAACATGACAGCTGAAGAATAAATTTATTCCCTGCAAAAAAGAAACCATAACAGGGTAAAGACCTGTTCAATTTAAAGTATAATTAAGCTGAGAACATGATATATGCACCTTGTTGCAGATAGTGGAACAGATTGCCGAGGGAGGTGGTGGATTCTCCCTCACTGGAGACCTTCAGGCAGAGGCTTGACAGGCACCTGCTGGAGATGCTCTAGGAGGACTTCCTGCTACAAGTAGGGGGTTGAACTAGATGACCTTGTAGGTACCTTCTATGATGGTGAGAGCTTTGTGGGTGATGATGTCACAGTAGGCAGGATTCCACCTTAAAGCTTTGCTTGAAGAAAACTGTAATTCTGACACTTGAAAGCACTGGACACAAGGGGCAGAGATTTAGGTTTGCCATGTTACATACCATTCGATGCGGAATTTAATGTAGAATGTAATGAAACAAACCAGAGTTTAGTATCTTTACTCTATCAAGTGTTATGGCCAAAAGTACCAGAAAACAAAATACAACTATCAAATAAAAATCACGGTTTGTTAAAATTGCCATTTTTAGGAATAACACTGTCATGTTATACAGGATATCAATCGATGCAGAATTTCATGTAGAATACTGTGGAAAAAAATCAGAGTGTAATATCTTCATTTTATCAAAAGTAATGGCCGAAAAACCCAAGAAAAATAAAATACAACTGTGATGTCACTTCCTGTTGCCCTCTGCACCGGGCTACACTTTCATTATCTATGCCAGTGTCTCCAATTATGCCTAGTTGCTATAGCTATTTTCTATTTATGTCTACAAGTTGTTTCCAGATATGCACATCTTTTGATGGCGCATACACTTTCAATGTCCCTGTTTATGTAGGCACTGCCTAGCTATAAAATTAGGCAGCGGTGGTATTCTCACAGGAACAAGTATGAGAGCCAAATCTTTTTTTTTTTTTTTTTACCACTGAGGCCACATGGCTTGCATGGAGGAATTATCTTCCAGATTGCAAATCAGAAAGGTGGATGTAAATATTGACTGCTGCATCTGTTAAACTGTCAACCACATAAATAAGACACAGTAACCAGGAAAGTGATCTAGAGACTGATGTACAAATTGTTTTCCCACACACAGTCCAGCCAAAATTAACACATTTGTATATTAGTCAAAACAATGACATAAAAGTTCTACAGCGGAGACACTGGGGAAATTAAAAATGTGGGCTTTGCTGTTTTTATAGAGTACAGGAGGATATTACGAGAGTTCCTTTGCTGATTTCTAAGGTAGCAAGGTTGTTAGGAAAATCAATATGTGACATTCTAGTAAGGAAGCTGGTGGGTACTTATATGGGAGCACAATGACCCCTTTGTACATTTACAGAACAATCCTACCCTGCCCATTGCGTCAACGCTACATTGGCGCTAGTGCTCTCAGGCTGACTGTCATGATTCCGGGGAGTCTGGCGCGTCCGGACTGCCCCCAGGGATTGTGGGATGATGTCCCCTCCTGACCACCAGCAACCTCCAGTGGCCCAGGAGGCATTACCTTAGCCCAACCAGTAGTGTAGCCCAGCATCTAGACTGGATTCAGCTAGCCCCCGCTCCCAGCACACCAGGCACACCATGGAGTAAAATGTAATGATTTGTTAAAACTACAGGTTACAGCATAGAGGCTCAAAAAGGCTTTTCAAAGCAGGCCAAAGCATGGCATAACTACATGATGCTTAATGCAAAATAAGAAACACCTGTCTCCAAATCTAAATACATTCTACCTATCACTCACCCAGCAGAGGACAGAACCAGGTGTGATGAGGGCAAGACGGTCTCTCCTCACAAGACTCAAAAGCTTGAGTCTTTGTTCTTGCTTTTCCTTCTGCGCTTTCCCAGCCCCCCTTGTCAGCCAGAGGAAAAACAGCTCCTGGTACGGAGAAGATGTCCTTGGGAGTTTTTCTGCTAGAGGCCCCTCTACCTCACTCCCGGCCGGTAGAGTCAGACAAAACAGCCTCCAAGAGAAACCTTTCTCACCGCCAGGGTCCCATGGGGGTGGGGGAAGGAAGACAGGCGAGGAAGGCTCCGTCCTGTTCCGGAATGGGGATTGGCGAGGGGGAGGGGGTTTGGCGGTGGGATGTGGGCGGGTCCAGGGTATGACCAAATCCTATACCAGCTCAGGAGGTTGTGCGGCCCCAATTCAGAGGAGCACAATGGGGAGGATGGAGCCTCCCCTTCGGTACGGGAAAGAATATATAGTGCTGGCCTCTCTTATTTTGAGAGTGGTCCAAACATACTTTACATTGTACTTTGTGCCGGCCAAACTTTGCCGGCCTAACTGTGCTGTCCTAGCACCAGGCTAGGATTGCACCCTTAAGCTCCTTTGTGGTCGATTCATGCCCTTTAATGAGCACTCTTATCTTAGTAGTTGGTCTGCTCCTCGTGAACCAGAACTAGCAGACACTGCCAGCTGGTAAAATAAAGCATTACTTCCAGTAGTAGAAAGGTCAGCGGGGAGCAATGATTGTCTCTGAGTCGAGCACTGAAGCAAGTTGAACCCAATATCTATTCAAATCACTTGTATATAAGCAAACTGTTCTCTATTCCCTTCTCTCATTTAGGGAACATTTCTGCCTTATTGGAGCTCAGTAGTAGGTTAAGATCATCTCAGTGTGCCGCACTGAAAAAGGCAAATGGAAAGGAGACCAGGCCCACAACACCCCCCCTCTCTGATATAAATGAAATATCCCAAAGGCCAGCAACTTAGGTGATCCCCAGAGCACACTTCCCCAGGCCAGAGACTCAAAAGTTTTATGGGCAAAGTAAAATTTATTAAATAATCCAATAAGCTCATGCAAACAAAATAGCTTTGCTCAGAAAGGCGAGTCTGATAAGGAAAAATGTCATCCAAAATAAAAAAAAAAAACATTCAGACCTGACTTTCCCCCAGGGCACAATCCTAAACTGGAGTTAGGCCAGCAAAGTTAGGCCAGCACAAGGGACACTGTAAAGTATGTTTGGACCATTCTCGGAGTCAGAGGGGCCAACACACAGACATGCGCCATCCTCCCTGACTCTGAGAGTGATCCAAACATGCTTTACGATGGCCCTAACTGCACTGGCCTAACTGTGCCAGCCTAACTCCAGGTTAGGATTGCGCCCCTAGATCAGGCTCTTTCCACAAGCAGCGATAGTTGCTTACAACCAGCAGAGATGGACACACAACTGACTGACAAAACCGGTTCTTATATAGTAATCAAGCCATAGGAATGTAACCCAGCTGCCCCTTATTTCCCCACTAGACCAAGATCTCTAAAAGGAATAAGGACTATTCTTTTGTCCTAACCCTTGATTCCTCATTTCTTGTGAGAACAAACACAATGAGTGCAATCACAAATGGTACCCCAGTGACCCTGGTTACAGTTGCCAAACTAAAAAGCAGCGAGGGGGAGCTTTATTTTTATATTTTTATTTTGTAGAATTTATACCCCGCCTTTCCCATGCTGAAGCAAATGTCCAAGGCAGCTTACATGGGCAGGCTAGTCTAAACCAGTGATGTCATGCAGGGGGTACGCGGGGGTACGCGAGTACCGGTTTCTAGGATTATAGCTGGCCCCGCCCATTCGCCCGCCCACTCGTCGACTCCGCCCTCTGCAACGTTTGAATTTCCTGCATGTTTGAGTTGCCTGCATGTTCTCAGAGCCAGCCAGGCAGGCAGGCAGTGAGTGGAGCCTTTCCTTTCCTTGCCATTGAAAAATGAGTTGCTCTGGGGTTTTAACATGATGCCAGGCCTCCTTAATATGTTCTGGGGGTGCTGTGGAATACTGTTGCAACTGTTGGGTCAGTTTAAAATCATCTGAGTCCTCAAAAAGGGCTTTTTTCATGTCACTTCCTGCCACGACATCACTTCTGGCTTATGACGTCACTTCCGGTGGGCGGGTCCCAACACGTGCCAATCAAAAGTGCGTACCTGTTCTTAAATCATTTAGATGACACCACTGGTCTAAACCACCATTTTTCAATGGTGTGTTTGTTTGTTTTTTGTACAAATATACAGTATTCTGTGATTCACCGAATCCTCAGTCCCAGATGTAGCCTTCACAGTGTGGTTCTCTCTCAGGCCATGTGACCTCGAGCTTCAGCAGGTGATCCTAAGTCCAGCCTGGACAGGTCCTCAAGGTCAGACTCCATTCTTTTGCCGGCTGGCCTTCACACAACATACCCACACTGGCTAATCAGCTCTTTAAATCTAGCAAACTGCCTGGCAAAACTCTTTAAGGGCCTGGACAGGTTTCTAGGACTTTTTGACAGTAAGAAAAAGAAGAAAAGACTCCAAAATGTTTTTGCACTCACAGAGATAGTTGTACAGTCTTTTGGATTGCAACTTCTGGCAAGGCACAGTAAGCCGTCTTCATTTGTATGCTCATGCTTGTAGGCACATGACAGAAAGACGGACTTGCTCAACCGCCATGTTCTCAAAGGGGCCTCTTGCCGACACACATTTGTGCAGCTTCTTCTACCCACACCTGACATCCTTTCAGAGAAGCAGAACTTCACGAATGTAGATTTCTGTGACACCATCCGAAGTTGAGAGAATGTGGGTAAGAACAGGTCACCCAATTAGATCTGCCCCATCGGATTAGCATTAACAATGCTCTCGCATTAAAAATAGAAGCCACCTGATTCACTTGCCACTTTCCGGATAATTCGCTAGAAAACCTGTTGGCAACTTTCTAGTTAACAGACTTCTCTGAAGCGGACTTTTGCTGACGTTTCATATTTCTTAAACCTCATTAGTGTCAGTGCGCCAAATCACCCGCTAACATCTAAACGAAATGTAAAAAATGTCTGCACACATACCCAAAAATCAATTTGTGCCAGCAAGATGATTCTGCACTTCAGCCTCAGATTAATCCTTGACACTGAGCACATGAAACTGCTCTATGCCGAGCTAGGCCATCGTCGCTCAATCCACACAGCTGTCTCCAGCGACTGGCAATAGCACTGCAGTCTCAAACCTAAAGTGGATAAGCCAGGGATTGAACCCAGTGGTGTTCCTACTGTTGGCTGGGGGGGTACATGCCCCTAGGCAGTGCACCTGTGGAACCTGTGGGAGCAGGGGTGACTCTGATAGGGTCAGCACCGAGGGGGGCACGCCACCAGAAGTGTGCCCCTGCAGGTGCGCCCCCACCCGCTTTGTCGTGACCGGCAAAACTGCTTGAGGAAGCATCCGGAGAGGTCATAACTAACCCCGAGTGGCTGTTTCCTGGACCAGCCGCTCTGGAAACTGTCCACGCTTCCTGAAACAACGTTGCAACCAAGCGCTGCCCAAGGGCAACACTTGGTTGCCGCATCATTCCAGAAAGCGCCTGTGTGTGCAAGGTTGGTGACCGTGCTAGTTATGCCCTGTGCAGACGCTTCCTTGAGCAGCTTCGCCGCCCGTGATGAAGCCATTTCAGGAAACAGCGGTGTGGGGCTTAAACCAGCCCTGTGGTTTGGCTTCACTGGGGCAGTCACGGCAAAGCTGCTCTGGAAAGTGGTGGCGTGGGGCTTAAAGAAGCTGCATGTGGTCACTTCTCTAAGTGGGAAGCCAGGACAGCCCTGCTGAATGCACCTGGCTGCTCCGACAAGTGGCTTCATGGCCATTTCTTAGCGCGACCAGGTGTGCTCCGAAGGGCCACCCACCCTTTCTCAGAGGGGTGGTGTGGCCCTTCACAGCTCCCCATCACTTGGGAAGAGGTTTCTACCACAGAAGCCACTTCCCAAAGCAACTTTGCACTCCAAATCAGTGGCAGGGAGGCAGGCGTTACTCGCACCCCAAGCCCAGCACTCGGGCATTTGTACCCCCTGCCCCCCCTCAGGTCCATCACTGAGTGGAGGCAGCACTCACTGCCAAGCTGCTGTCTCCGCCACTCCTGAACCACCGCCACCCACTCTCTGGAGCCATGTGTGACAACGTCTAGCCGTCCAAAGGCATTCTGAGGCCTCTGGAGGGCTGTTTCTGACAAAATGATAACATTTATAGTATCCCAGAACTATGCGTTACAATATTATGCTTGCGTACCAAAGCAGATTTTTTTTCCTCATAATTTGATTAGTAGTTATAGAAGGTCACCCTGCATAACATTATCACTGGCACATAATTATTCTTCTCATTAGCAGAAGTAAACTTATATAACCCGATACATTTATTTCCCCTCTATTTGGCTCTTTTTGGAAAGATGGTTGCCACCTCCCCAGAGGAAAAGGAGGTTTAAAGAGGCAGTTTTTTGGGGGGGGGGTCCTCAGGTGAGAATATAAAGTTTAAGTAGGAAGAAAAAGGTATGCTAATGATATGAGGATAGTTAATTAGCATGAAACCTTGCATGAAAGCATTTGGGCCCCCTTCGTGCTTACCTTCAGAAACACAAACTGTTCAGATGCACAACGAAACATCTTGTGATCAGAAGACTATGCCTTTCTTTCTGCTGTAACTTCCGTAAAAAGTATCAAAACCCATTTTGATGCTTTACATATGCCAACAAATTTATGAACTATGGTATATTATGATATATTATGAACTACATACCTAACCAGTTCATGCTGACCTTTGTTTTCCTGTGGTCCTGCTGGTACATTGGTTTCAATGTGTTCTCACAAAAAGGAACATGTATGTGTGTGTGTTTAATGCATCATGAATGGTACTTTGAGCAAAATTTAACACATCACATGGATGTAGCTGCAATCAACCTAACACAAGGGGAAGAAATTCAATGTAACCACCACCATACAACTAATGCTTTAGAGCAGTGGTTCTCAAACCTTTAGCACTGGGACCCACGTTTTAGAATGACAAATTGTCTGGGACCCACTGGAAGTGGTGTGATGGCTGGAAGTGCCATCGTTGTGATGTCAGAACCTGCTGCTTCCCTGAGAATGCACAATCAGTTGGGTTACTTCTCAGCCATTTCACAACAGCAAAGTGAATCAGAAAAAAAAAACCTATTTACAACCTTGACACAAGCAAAACAACCACACAGCCCTCCCATTTCCAGCATCCCATCTTCCCATATTTTTAATGTGGCTGCTCTAGGTGCTTTGCGACCCACCTGATATTGGCTTGCGACCCACTGGTGAGTCCCAACCCACAGTTTGGGAACCACTATTTTAGTGTTAATGGAACTTTACTGAAATTGAGAATAATACTATGAGTATAAATGAATTAATGAGCTAATGAACTTTATGATTCATACATTAATTCATGAAATAATAAATGGATGACCTTTTGATTGGTGACTTGCAATTTTGATTGGCATAAACCGCAATTGAAATTCTGATTGATGAGCTGCATTCAGACTAATTACAAAACTTCAGAGATCAACGATAAATTGAAGAATTTAGGGTTGAGAATGAGGCTAGTAGACGGCAAAAATGTAATTGTGACAAATACACTCCACAGAACTGACAATGATCAAATTATCATTGATGAATGGATTCTTCATTAATAAATAATTCATGAGGTTTTTAATCTTTTAATTTTTTTATCTCAGTTGAAATATATATTATTTGTTGATAAGATCAATAATATTGATTGGTTCAAAGTTCCCCATAATAAATATGCTTAGAACAGAATGACGGAGAGGACAATTCTAACCTGGAGTTAGGCCAACACAATTAGGCCAGCAAAGTTTAGCTAGCACAAGGGACACCGTAAAGCATGCTTGGACCACTCTCGGAGTCAGGGACGATGGCGCACATCTGTGTGCTGGTGTCTCTGACTCCAAGAGTGGTCCAAGCATGCTTTATGGTGTCTCTTGTGTCGGCCAAACTTTTGCTGGCCTAACTGTGCAGGCCTAACTCCTGGTTAGGATTGCACCTCAAGCATTGCAAATAAGAACGCAGACGCATTATTAGTTATTCCGAAAAAAATTGGCAGTCGCTGAAATTTAAAAAACAACTACAACTAAGGAAGAAGAGGAAAACCAATTTTAACAGGAGAAACAGTTATGCTTGCCTAGGAATAAAAGACTTTAAAGTCAATAAGGATAAAAAACGTTCAAAAGAACAAGAAGTTAGTCTAGTTTGAATAAAGATTTAAGAAAAAAAAAACTCAAAAGTCTAACACAGCGGACCCCAGACTCTGGTCCACAGGGTGAGTCCAGCATCCTCTTACTCCTTCCCCAGCATTCCATTCCGCTGGGGAAGATCGAAAGACTCCAACTGCAGCCCCCAGGGGTCTTTGTGGCCAGCTGCATCTGTGCAGAATGCTGGGCGCAAGGCATGCTGAGGGGGTGGAGGGCCTGGGGAACCCTGGGGATTATGTACAGTCCTGGGGATCATGTAGCTGTCTTCCCCACCCCCTGAAAAAACTTACCTGGTTCCCAACTAGAAGTTTGGGGACCTCTGCTCTATTCAGCTTGGAGCTAATTTATACAACATTTGTTTCCTGCTTAAATTAAGGGAACTTTGATTCAGGGAAATCTCGTTGGATGCAAAAGCCTTGGGCGTTGTTCTTCTAAAGGGCCACCTGACAGAACACACTTACACTAAGGGCATTTCCTGCCAGCAATTCCCAGTTTATAATCTATCAGAAAGGGCTAGAGAGAAATAAATCAAGACAAAAGAAAGCTATGTGAAGGAACTAATCTTTTGTTAGAAAATTTGCTTTGTTCCCTCTTATCTCTGCATTTCATGATAAGAGACAAGGAGATAGCGGTTGTTGGCCAAGCACCTTCTTACAGCCTCAGCCCAAGATAGGCATTACAGAAAAGAACTGACTTTTCCGACAGGCCAAACCTAAGCTTAGCAGCTACTGGAGAAACAGCGGTGCCAAAATAGCGATCGCTGCATCCTGAGGCTGCTGAGGCCACTGCCGGGGTCTCCTTGGAGTAAGGGAGAGTTTCCTTCCTTATCCCAAGTAACGCTGCTATGGCGCCAATGGGTCTCCTCAGCTTTGTGCCCATGTAAGCACCGCTGAGGAGATCCATGTCAGGCCACCTGGCTCACGAGAGGAATTAGGATTTGCTGGCCAGATCCTCTTCTTCCTCCACATTCCCTCTGCCTTGTTCCACTCACTTCCCATGTCCCCCCCCCACCTGGAAGGGTTACTGGCAGCCAGCACTGCTGGCGCGCCGGCTATTTGTACTGCCTGATTTCAGGCCAGGCGCTAACTAGCACCAGCCCAACGCAAGCCATGTTTGCTTGCTCTGTGTCCCGAACATGCTTTATGGCACGTCCGCCAGACTTTTAGCCAGCAGTACACACGCACCACTAGTGATATGGGCCTTAGGACTGGGCCCACAGTTAGGAAAAGGATGTCCCACAACAAGATCTGTAGGACATGTACAGGTGACGGTAGAGGAGGAATGTGCATTCTGTGTTTGCTTTTTCCCTCTTAACTGGCTACAATCCTGTTGGTGATAGAGAGAGCTTTGTTTGGGTAAGGAGGGAACTAGAACAGAGGGAAGCTGCCAACACAGTATGTTGACACATTGACATTATTTTCTGAAACACCTCCTAGGTAACACGTTACAATAGTGACACATTTTAATAGACAGTATCTGACAATCTATTCAACACATTTCTACTATCCAGATTGCCCATTCTGGGAGCGTCTCCTGATCCAGGAGTTAGGAAATGTATGCCATTTACATTGCAGATTTCCAAACCATTGAGTCAATCCAATCAATGAATTACTCCAGTTAGTATAATGGCTGGAAGACAGCTGTGCCACTCATCTTATTTTAAGAAAGAAATGCTGGCTTCCTTCTTCAAATTAGATCAGCTGAAGCAACACCAACATTTGGACCCTAATGATCTAATCAGTCTGTTTCATTGTTGGACTTAACAAGCTTTTAATTGGGGTTGCCAAAGCACTTCCTTACTCTGTCATCCATTTTATGTGGTCTGCTGGAATGGCTGGCGCGTAGCATATCATAACACTGCAGATTTCACAGCGGTGGAGCAAATGTGAGGGCACCCAGACTCCACCTTCATGGAGAGCAGATTGACTAAGCCAGTGTTCTTCAAACTGTGGGCTGGGACCCACTTGGTGGGTCACGACCCGATGTCAGATGGGTCGTCGAAAGCTGGGGCAACCATCTTGGAAGCTGCAGACTTTAATAATAATAATAATAATAATAATAATAATAATAATAATAATAATACTTACTATTTATATACCGCCCTTCTAGTTTCATCAGATTGCTCTTTTGACTTTATTATTCAAGGCGGTTTACATAGGCAGGCATTTCTAAACCCAAAGGGTTTTTACAATCACAGTAAGTTCTAATCTCACAAGAACTGCTACATTTCAGATGATACTTTCAAGTCCAGCCTCTCTTTCTTAGCCGCACGATTGCTCTCCTGCCGGCTGATAAACGGCTTCTTGCTCTCACCAAGAAACAGCTGTCTGACACAATTCCCCTCCCACAAGCAGTCAGACACAGCTTAATTGTTTTTAGTTCAGTGCATTTACATGATACTTTGTCCCAATCTTGCTTTCCGTCAGGGATGTTTCATGGTTCTGCAGTTGCTACAGTCCAAGAATGCCAGTTTGCATTCCGGGAGTGTCATTTGATTATGTCACAATGATGGCACTTCCTGCTTCATGATGTCTCTTCTGGCTATGACATCACTTCTAGGTTAATGACATCAGTTTTGGTAGGTTCCTACACGAGTGCCATTCTAAAATGTGTTTTAAATGTGGGTCCCGGTTTAAAAGTTTATAAAATTAGAACCTCTGGACTAAGCTGTTCACTTCAAGGAGAATCTCCAGCTGCACATTTATTATTCTTATTACCATTTGTTCACATGTTACTTTGAAAAGAATGAGAGATCCCTGCCCAGAGGGCTTTGCAATCCAGATCCCAAGGGAGACAATGTAGGAAGGGAAGGGAAGGCAGGGGAAGAACATGGAATTGTTTCAAGTTATGCATACATTTTTTTTTGAGCACCGTTGCAAGAGGTGGCAGTGCCAGAGGAGTGCCTGGGTAGCCCTTCCACTGGTGCTGGTAAGCTGGGCCTCAGAAGGCCTTATAAAATGTCACTTCCCTTTTTTTTTTAAAGCAGAAGTGACCTTTTAAGGCTTCCCAAAGGCCTTAGCAAGTGTTCTGAGGCCCGGGGAGGACATGGTTGGCCTCCCTAAGCCTCAGAGCACCCTTCAAAAGTGACTGGAGCACAGCTGTGGATGCTTTAAGAGGGGGCGGAGGGCCAGTGAGGCAGGCAGGGCTGCAGGGTGCGGCAGGGATACTGTTATGATGTTTGAGTAGTGATGATGACGATGATGATGTGCGTGGATGAATACTACTCCTGAGTGGTTTACTCAGAGATCCAGCACCGATGATCACAGACAAGAAATAACTCAGAGACGTCTTTAACAAGAACTTCTGTATTACTCAAGTTAATCTTCTTTACAACTGTTACAGCAACTCCAGCAGACTCTGCACATAACTTCTATTAATCAATGATCAGCTCTCATCCAAAAGACTTCTCTCAAGCACACACTCTTTCAAAACTCTCTGAAGAAACACACATACATTGTATCCCTGGTCATGTTTATATATCTTCCAATCATTACCATCACATGACCATATCTCCGGGCAGATTCTCTTGTTACTGAGCAAATCTACATGTTGCCATTCTAACTCTTATTACTGGGCAGATCTCTATGTTACCATTCATACTCATATCACTGGGCAGATTTACATGTTGCCATTTTAGCTCCATGTCTCTAGGTAGAAACCAACCATACAGATCTGTAAATTTCTTCTGCCTCATTCCAATATCCCAACAGATACCCTCCAAAGAAGGCCGCGCAGTGTCATATGACCCCAGTGGCCCCCCCTCAGCTATGCTAGTGGTAGGAATGTAAAGGACCATGGGAGC
>JAJKFI010017514.1:0-12472 GCA_029204185.1 Lerista edwardsae | reverse complement strand
TGTCCCGCCCAGCGTTCCCCTTCTCAATTTGCAGATCCCATTGCTGAGTGGGGTCCTACAAAAAATGTTTTGCATTGGGCCCCACAGCTCCTAAGGCCTAACTCCAGTTTAGGATTGCGCTCTTAAAATCATCTGATTTCCCTCCTACCCAATACTCTCTGATGGGTTAACATTCTTTATCATTTCTTTGGATGTTTGCAAAAACTTCCTCACTTTTTTTTTGGTATGCTCAGCATCTTTGGAAATGCAAAAATGGCGGAAAGCAAAGACACTGAAGGCACAATTCTATGCGTATCTACTCAGAAGTAAAGCTCATTATATCCAATAGGACTTACTCCCAGGAAAAGAGAGTTTTGGAATTGACTGTTCCAAAAAAAATTTGAGTGCTTGATGTAGAACCATTCTCTCTCTCTCTCTCTCTCTCTCTCTCTCTCTCTCTCTCTCACACACACACACACACACACACACACACACACACCCCTCTGCGTTTATGAAGCATTTTACTGTGGAAATCATTTTGTACTACGAAGAAACCCTGTAAATTAATTTTGAATGGCAGGAAGAACGTACTTTAGCTCCGCTGACGTAAAGGTTGGCTGCATTTACAGACATGCAGGGGAAAAAACATGACAGCTGAAGAATAAATTTATTCCCTGCAAAAAAGAAACCATAACAGGGTAAAGACCTGTTCAATTTAAAGTATAATTAAGCTGAGAACATGATATATGCACCTTGTTGCAGATAGTGGAACAGATTGCCGAGGGAGGTGGTGGATTCTCCCTCACTGGAGACCTTCAGGCAGAGGCTTGACAGGCACCTGCTGGAGATGCTCTAGGAGGACTTCCTGCTACAAGTAGGGGGTTGAACTAGATGACCTTGTAGGTACCTTCTATGATGGTGAGAGCTTTGTGGGTGATGATGTCACAGTAGGCAGGATTCCACCTTAAAGCTTTGCTTGAAGAAAACTGTAATTCTGACACTTGAAAGCACTGGACACAAGGGGCAGAGATTTAGGTTTGCCATGTTACATACCATTCGATGCGGAATTTAATGTAGAATGTAATGAAACAAACCAGAGTTTAGTATCTTTACTCTATCAAGTGTTATGGCCAAAAGTACCAGAAAACAAAATACAACTATCAAATAAAAATCACGGTTTGTTAAAATTGCCATTTTTAGGAATAACACTGTCATGTTATACAGGATATCAATCGATGCAGAATTTCATGTAGAATACTGTGGAAAAAAATCAGAGTGTAATATCTTCATTTTATCAAAAGTAATGGCCGAAAAACCCAAGAAAAATAAAATACAACTGTGATGTCACTTCCTGTTGCCCTCTGCACCGGGCTACACTTTCATTATCTATGCCAGTGTCTCCAATTATGCCTAGTTGCTATAGCTATTTTCTATTTATGTCTACAAGTTGTTTCCAGATATGCACATCTTTTGATGGCGCATACACTTTCAATGTCCCTGTTTATGTAGGCACTGCCTAGCTATAAAATTAGGCAGCGGTGGTATTCTCACAGGAACAAGTATGAGAGCCAAATCTTTTTTTTTTTTTTTTTACCACTGAGGCCACATGGCTTGCATGGAGGAATTATCTTCCAGATTGCAAATCAGAAAGGTGGATGTAAATATTGACTGCTGCATCTGTTAAACTGTCAACCACATAAATAAGACACAGTAACCAGGAAAGTGATCTAGAGACTGATGTACAAATTGTTTTCCCACACACAGTCCAGCCAAAATTAACACATTTGTATATTAGTCAAAACAATGACATAAAAGTTCTACAGCGGAGACACTGGGGAAATTAAAAATGTGGGCTTTGCTGTTTTTATAGAGTACAGGAGGATATTACGAGAGTTCCTTTGCTGATTTCTAAGGTAGCAAGGTTGTTAGGAAAATCAATATGTGACATTCTAGTAAGGAAGCTGGTGGGTACTTATATGGGAGCACAATGACCCCTTTGTACATTTACAGAACAATCCTACCCTGCCCATTGCGTCAACGCTACATTGGCGCTAGTGCTCTCAGGCTGACTGTCATGATTCCGGGGAGTCTGGCGCGTCCGGACTGCCCCCAGGGATTGTGGGATGATGTCCCCTCCTGACCACCAGCAACCTCCAGTGGCCCAGGAGGCATTACCTTAGCCCAACCAGTAGTGTAGCCCAGCATCTAGACTGGATTCAGCTAGCCCCCGCTCCCAGCACACCAGGCACACCATGGAGTAAAATGTAATGATTTGTTAAAACTACAGGTTACAGCATAGAGGCTCAAAAAGGCTTTTCAAAGCAGGCCAAAGCATGGCATAACTACATGATGCTTAATGCAAAATAAGAAACACCTGTCTCCAAATCTAAATACATTCTACCTATCACTCACCCAGCAGAGGACAGAACCAGGTGTGATGAGGGCAAGACGGTCTCTCCTCACAAGACTCAAAAGCTTGAGTCTTTGTTCTTGCTTTTCCTTCTGCGCTTTCCCAGCCCCCCTTGTCAGCCAGAGGAAAAACAGCTCCTGGTACGGAGAAGATGTCCTTGGGAGTTTTTCTGCTAGAGGCCCCTCTACCTCACTCCCGGCCGGTAGAGTCAGACAAAACAGCCTCCAAGAGAAACCTTTCTCACCGCCAGGGTCCCATGGGGGTGGGGGAAGGAAGACAGGCGAGGAAGGCTCCGTCCTGTTCCGGAATGGGGATTGGCGAGGGGGAGGGGGTTTGGCGGTGGGATGTGGGCGGGTCCAGGGTATGACCAAATCCTATACCAGCTCAGGAGGTTGTGCGGCCCCAATTCAGAGGAGCACAATGGGGAGGATGGAGCCTCCCCTTCGGTACGGGAAAGAATATATAGTGCTGGCCTCTCTTATTTTGAGAGTGGTCCAAACATACTTTACATTGTACTTTGTGCCGGCCAAACTTTGCCGGCCTAACTGTGCTGTCCTAGCACCAGGCTAGGATTGCACCCTTAAGCTCCTTTGTGGTCGATTCATGCCCTTTAATGAGCACTCTTATCTTAGTAGTTGGTCTGCTCCTCGTGAACCAGAACTAGCAGACACTGCCAGCTGGTAAAATAAAGCATTACTTCCAGTAGTAGAAAGGTCAGCGGGGAGCAATGATTGTCTCTGAGTCGAGCACTGAAGCAAGTTGAACCCAATATCTATTCAAATCACTTGTATATAAGCAAACTGTTCTCTATTCCCTTCTCTCATTTAGGGAACATTTCTGCCTTATTGGAGCTCAGTAGTAGGTTAAGATCATCTCAGTGTGCCGCACTGAAAAAGGCAAATGGAAAGGAGACCAGGCCCACAACACCCCCCCTCTCTGATATAAATGAAATATCCCAAAGGCCAGCAACTTAGGTGATCCCCAGAGCACACTTCCCCAGGCCAGAGACTCAAAAGTTTTATGGGCAAAGTAAAATTTATTAAATAATCCAATAAGCTCATGCAAACAAAATAGCTTTGCTCAGAAAGGCGAGTCTGATAAGGAAAAATGTCATCCAAAATAAAAAAAAAAAACATTCAGACCTGACTTTCCCCCAGGGCACAATCCTAAACTGGAGTTAGGCCAGCAAAGTTAGGCCAGCAAAGTTTGGCCAGCACAAGGGACACTGTAAAGTATGTTTGGACCATTCTCGGAGTCAGAGGGGCCAACACACAGACATGCGCCATCCTCCCTGACTCTGAGAGTGATCCAAACATGCTTTACGATGGCCCTAACTGCACTGGCCTAACTGTGCCAGCCTAACTCCAGGTTAGGATTGCGCCCCTAGATCAGGCTCTTTCCACAAGCAGCGATAGTTGCTTACAACCAGCAGAGATGGACACACAACTGACTGACAAAACCGGTTCTTATATAGTAATCA
Source organism: Lerista edwardsae (assembly GCA_029204185.1). Taxonomy (NCBI): domain Eukaryota; kingdom Metazoa; phylum Chordata; class Lepidosauria; order Squamata; family Scincidae; genus Lerista; species Lerista edwardsae. Next base: position 8,603 of record JAJKFI010017514.1, on the reverse strand, counting down.
AGCCATAGGAATGTAACCCAGCTGCCCCTTATTTCCCCACTAGACCAAGATCTCTAAAAGGAATAAGGACTATTCTTTTGTCCTAACCCTTGATTCCTCATTTCTTGTGAGAACAAACACAATGAGTGCAATCACAAATGGTACCCCAGTGACCCTGGTTACAGTTGCCAAACTAAAAAGCAGCGAGGGGGAGCTTTATTTTTATATTTTTATTTTGTAGAATTTATACCCCGCCTTTCCCATGCTGAAGCAAATGTCCAAGGCAGCTTACATGGGCAGGCTAGTCTAAACCAGTGATGTCATGCAGGGGGTACGCGGGGGTACGCGAGTACCGGTTTCTAGGATTATAGCTGGCCCCGCCCATTCGCCCGCCCACTCGTCGACTCCGCCCTCTGCAACGTTTGAATTTCCTGCATGTTTGAGTTGCCTGCATGTTCTCAGAGCCAGCCAGGCAGGCAGGCAGTGAGTGGAGCCTTTCCTTTCCTTGCCATTGAAAAATGAGTTGCTCTGGGGTTTTAACATGATGCCAGGCCTCCTTAATATGTTCTGGGGGTGCTGTGGAATACTGTTGCAACTGTTGGGTCAGTTTAAAATCATCTGAGTCCTCAAAAAGGGCTTTTTTCATGTCACTTCCTGCCACGACATCACTTCTGGCTTATGACGTCACTTCCGGTGGGCGGGTCCCAACACGTGCCAATCAAAAGTGCGTACCTGTTCTTAAATCATTTAGATGACACCACTGGTCTAAACCACCATTTTTCAATGGTGTGTTTGTTTGTTTTTTGTACAAATATACAGTATTCTGTGATTCACCGAATCCTCAGTCCCAGATGTAGCCTTCACAGTGTGGTTCTCTCTCAGGCCATGTGACCTCGAGCTTCAGCAGGTGATCCTAAGTCCAGCCTGGACAGGTCCTCAAGGTCAGACTCCATTCTTTTGCCGGCTGGCCTTCACACAACATACCCACACTGGCTAATCAGCTCTTTAAATCTAGCAAACTGCCTGGCAAAACTCTTTAAGGGCCTGGACAGGTTTCTAGGACTTTTTGACAGTAAGAAAAAGAAGAAAAGACTCCAAAATGTTTTTGCACTCACAGAGATAGTTGTACAGTCTTTTGGATTGCAACTTCTGGCAAGGCACAGTAAGCCGTCTTCATTTGTATGCTCATGCTTGTAGGCACATGACAGAAAGACGGACTTGCTCAACCGCCATGTTCTCAAAGGGGCCTCTTGCCGACACACATTTGTGCAGCTTCTTCTACCCACACCTGACATCCTTTCAGAGAAGCAGAACTTCACGAATGTAGATTTCTGTGACACCATCCGAAGTTGAGAGAATGTGGGTAAGAACAGGTCACCCAATTAGATCTGCCCCATCGGATTAGCATTAACAATGCTCTCGCATTAAAAATAGAAGCCACCTGATTCACTTGCCACTTTCCGGATAATTCGCTAGAAAACCTGTTGGCAACTTTCTAGTTAACAGACTTCTCTGAAGCGGACTTTTGCTGACGTTTCATATTTCTTAAACCTCATTAGTGTCAGTGCGCCAAATCACCCGCTAACATCTAAACGAAATGTAAAAAATGTCTGCACACATACCCAAAAATCAATTTGTGCCAGCAAGATGATTCTGCACTTCAGCCTCAGATTAATCCTTGACACTGAGCACATGAAACTGCTCTATGCCGAGCTAGGCCATCGTCGCTCAATCCACACAGCTGTCTCCAGCGACTGGCAATAGCACTGCAGTCTCAAACCTAAAGTGGATAAGCCAGGGATTGAACCCAGTGGTGTTCCTACTGTTGGCTGGGGGGGTACATGCCCCTAGGCAGTGCACCTGTGGAACCTGTGGGAGCAGGGGTGACTCTGATAGGGTCAGCACCGAGGGGGGCACGCCACCAGAAGTGTGCCCCTGCAGGTGCGCCCCCACCCGCTTTGTCGTGACCGGCAAAACTGCTTGAGGAAGCATCCGGAGAGGTCATAACTAACCCCGAGTGGCTGTTTCCTGGACCAGCCGCTCTGGAAACTGTCCACGCTTCCTGAAACAACGTTGCAACCAAGCGCTGCCCAAGGGCAACACTTGGTTGCCGCATCATTCCAGAAAGCGCCTGTGTGTGCAAGGTTGGTGACCGTGCTAGTTATGCCCTGTGCAGACGCTTCCTTGAGCAGCTTCGCCGCCCGTGATGAAGCCATTTCAGGAAACAGCGGTGTGGGGCTTAAACCAGCCCTGTGGTTTGGCTTCACTGGGGCAGTCACGGCAAAGCTGCTCTGGAAAGTGGTGGCGTGGGGCTTAAAGAAGCTGCATGTGGTCACTTCTCTAAGTGGGAAGCCAGGACAGCCCTGCTGAATGCACCTGGCTGCTCCGACAAGTGGCTTCATGGCCATTTCTTAGCGCGACCAGGTGTGCTCCGAAGGGCCACCCACCCTTTCTCAGAGGGGTGGTGTGGCCCTTCACAGCTCCCCATCACTTGGGAAGAGGTTTCTACCACAGAAGCCACTTCCCAAAGCAACTTTGCACTCCAAATCAGTGGCAGGGAGGCAGGCGTTACTCGCACCCCAAGCCCAGCACTCGGGCATTTGTACCCCCTGCCCCCCTCAGGTCCATCACTGAGTGGAGGCAGCACTCACTGCCAAGCTGCTGTCTCCGCCACTCCTGAACCACCGCCACCCACTCTCTGGAGCCATGTGTGACAACGTCTAGCCGTCCAAAGGCATTCTGAGGCCTCTGGAGGGCTGTTTCTGACAAAATGATAACATTTATAGTATCCCAGAACTATGCGTTACAATATTATGCTTGCGTACCAAAGCAGATTTTTTTTCCTCATAATTTGATTAGTAGTTATAGAAGGTCACCCTGCATAACATTATCACTGGCACATAATTATTCTTCTCATTAGCAGAAGTAAACTTATATAACCCGATACATTTATTTCCCCTCTATTTGGCTCTTTTTGGAAAGATGGTTGCCACCTCCCCAGAGGAAAAGGAGGTTTAAAGAGGCAGTTTTTTGGGGGGGGGGTCCTCAGGTGAGAATATAAAGTTTAAGTAGGAAGAAAAAGGTATGCTAATGATATGAGGATAGTTAATTAGCATGAAACCTTGCATGAAAGCATTTGGGCCCCCTTCGTGCTTACCTTCAGAAACACAAACTGTTCAGATGCACAACGAAACATCTTGTGATCAGAAGACTATGCCTTTCTTTCTGCTGTAACTTCCGTAAAAAGTATCAAAACCCATTTTGATGCTTTACATATGCCAACAAATTTATGAACTATGGTATATTATGATATATTATGAACTACATACCTAACCAGTTCATGCTGACCTTTGTTTTCCTGTGGTCCTGCTGGTACATTGGTTTCAATGTGTTCTCACAAAAAGGAACATGTATGTGTGTGTGTTTAATGCATCATGAATGGTACTTTGAGCAAAATTTAACACATCACATGGATGTAGCTGCAATCAACCTAACACAAGGGGAAGAAATTCAATGTAACCACCACCATACAACTAATGCTTTAGAGCAGTGGTTCTCAAACCTTTAGCACTGGGACCCACGTTTTAGAATGACAAATTGTCTGGGACCCACTGGAAGTGGTGTGATGGCTGGAAGTGCCATCGTTGTGATGTCAGAACCTGCTGCTTCCCTGAGAATGCACAATCAGTTGGGTTACTTCTCAGCCATTTCACAACAGCAAAGTGAATCAGAAAAAAAAAACCTATTTACAACCTTGACACAAGCAAAACAACCACACAGCCCTCCCATTTCCAGCATCCCATCTTCCCATATTTTTAATGTGGCTGCTCTAGGTGCTTTGCGACCCACCTGATATTGGCTTGCGACCCACTGGTGAGTCCCAACCCACAGTTTGGGAACCACTATTTTAGTGTTAATGGAACTTTACTGAAATTGAGAATAATACTATGAGTATAAATGAATTAATGAGCTAATGAACTTTATGATTCATACATTAATTCATGAAATAATAAATGGATGACCTTTTGATTGGTGACTTGCAATTTTGATTGGCATAAACCGCAATTGAAATTCTGATTGATGAGCTGCATTCAGACTAATTACAAAACTTCAGAGATCAACGATAAATTGAAGAATTTAGGGTTGAGAATGAGGCTAGTAGACGGCAAAAATGTAATTGTGACAAATACACTCCACAGAACTGACAATGATCAAATTATCATTGATGAATGGATTCTTCATTAATAAATAATTCATGAGGTTTTTAATCTTTTAATTTTTTTATCTCAGTTGAAATATATATTATTTGTTGATAAGATCAATAATATTGATTGGTTCAAAGTTCCCCATAATAAATATGCTTAGAACAGAATGACGGAGAGGACAATTCTAACCTGGAGTTAGGCCAACACAATTAGGCCAGCAAAGTTTAGCTAGCACAAGGGACACCGTAAAGCATGCTTGGACCACTCTCGGAGTCAGGGACGATGGCGCACATCTGTGTGCTGGTGTCTCTGACTCCAAGAGTGGTCCAAGCATGCTTTATGGTGTCTCTTGTGTCGGCCAAACTTTTGCTGGCCTAACTGTGCAGGCCTAACTCCTGGTTAGGATTGCACCTCAAGCATTGCAAATAAGAACGCAGACGCATTATTAGTTATTCCGAAAAAAATTGGCAGTCGCTGAAATTTAAAAAACAACTACAACTAAGGAAGAAGAGGAAAACCAATTTTAACAGGAGAAACAGTTATGCTTGCCTAGGAATAAAAGACTTTAAAGTCAATAAGGATAAAAAACGTTCAAAAGAACAAGAAGTTAGTCTAGTTTGAATAAAGATTTAAGAAAAAAAAACTCAAAAGTCTAACACAGCGGACCCCAGACTCTGGTCCACAGGGTGAGTCCAGCATCCTCTTACTCCTTCCCCAGCATTCCATTCCGCTGGGGAAGATCGAAAGACTCCAACTGCAGCCCCCAGGGGTCTTTGTGGCCAGCTGCATCTGTGCAGAATGCTGGGCGCAAGGCATGCTGAGGGGGTGGAGGGCCTGGGGAACCCTGGGGATTATGTACAGTCCTGGGGATCATGTAGCTGTCTTCCCCACCCCCTGAAAAAACTTACCTGGTTCCCAACTAGAAGTTTGGGGACCTCTGCTCTATTCAGCTTGGAGCTAATTTATACAACATTTGTTTCCTGCTTAAATTAAGGGAACTTTGATTCAGGGAAATCTCGTTGGATGCAAAAGCCTTGGGCGTTGTTCTTCTAAAGGGCCACCTGACAGAACACACTTACACTAAGGGCATTTCCTGCCAGCAATTCCCAGTTTATAATCTATCAGAAAGGGCTAGAGAGAAATAAATCAAGACAAAAGAAAGCTATGTGAAGGAACTAATCTTTTGTTAGAAAATTTGCTTTGTTCCCTCTTATCTCTGCATTTCATGATAAGAGACAAGGAGATAGCGGTTGTTGGCCAAGCACCTTCTTACAGCCTCAGCCCAAGATAGGCATTACAGAAAAGAACTGACTTTTCCGACAGGCCAAACCTAAGCTTAGCAGCTACTGGAGAAACAGCGGTGCCAAAATAGCGATCGCTGCATCCTGAGGCTGCTGAGGCCACTGCCGGGGTCTCCTTGGAGTAAGGGAGAGTTTCCTTCCTTATCCCAAGTAACGCTGCTATGGCGCCAATGGGTCTCCTCAGCTTTGTGCCCATGTAAGCACCGCTGAGGAGATCCATGTCAGGCCACCTGGCTCACGAGAGGAATTAGGATTTGCTGGCCAGATCCTCTTCTTCCTCCACATTCCCTCTGCCTTGTTCCACTCACTTCCCATGTCCCCCCCCCACCTGGAAGGGTTACTGGCAGCCAGCACTGCTGGCGCGCCGGCTATTTGTACTGCCTGATTTCAGGCCAGGCGCTAACTAGCACCAGCCCAACGCAAGCCATGTTTGCTTGCTCTGTGTCCCGAACATGCTTTATGGCACGTCCGCCAGACTTTTAGCCAGCAGTACACACGCACCACTAGTGATATGGGCCTTAGGACTGGGCCCACAGTTAGGAAAAGGATGTCCCACAACAAGATCTGTAGGACATGTACAGGTGACGGTAGAGGAGGAATGTGCATTCTGTGTTTGCTTTTTCCCTCTTAACTGGCTACAATCCTGTTGGTGATAGAGAGAGCTTTGTTTGGGTAAGGAGGGAACTAGAACAGAGGGAAGCTGCCAACACAGTATGTTGACACATTGACATTATTTTCTGAAACACCTCCTAGGTAACACGTTACAATAGTGACACATTTTAATAGACAGTATCTGACAATCTATTCAACACATTTCTACTATCCAGATTGCCCATTCTGGGAGCGTCTCCTGATCCAGGAGTTAGGAAATGTATGCCATTTACATTGCAGATTTCCAAACCATTGAGTCAATCCAATCAATGAATTACTCCAGTTAGTATAATGGCTGGAAGACAGCTGTGCCACTCATCTTATTTTAAGAAAGAAATGCTGGCTTCCTTCTTCAAATTAGATCAGCTGAAGCAACACCAACATTTGGACCCTAATGATCTAATCAGTCTGTTTCATTGTTGGACTTAACAAGCTTTTAATTGGGGTTGCCAAAGCACTTCCTTACTCTGTCATCCATTTTATGTGGTCTGCTGGAATGGCTGGCGCGTAGCATATCATAACACTGCAGATTTCACAGCGGTGGAGCAAATGTGAGGGCACCCAGACTCCACCTTCATGGAGAGCAGATTGACTAAGCCAGTGTTCTTCAAACTGTGGGCTGGGACCCACTTGGTGGGTCACGACCCGATGTCAGATGGGTCGTCGAAAGCTGGGGCAACCATCTTGGAAGCTGCAGACTTTAATAATAATAATAATAATAATAATAATAATAATAATAATAATAATACTTACTATTTATATACCGCCCTTCTAGTTTCATCAGATTGCTCTTTTGACTTTATTATTCAAGGCGGTTTACATAGGCAGGCATTTCTAAACCCAAAGGGTTTTTACAATCACAGTAAGTTCTAATCTCACAAGAACTGCTACATTTCAGATGATACTTTCAAGTCCAGCCTCTCTTTCTTAGCCGCACGATTGCTCTCCTGCCGGCTGATAAACGGCTTCTTGCTCTCACCAAGAAACAGCTGTCTGACACAATTCCCCTCCCACAAGCAGTCAGACACAGCTTAATTGTTTTTAGTTCAGTGCATTTACATGATACTTTGTCCCAATCTTGCTTTCCGTCAGGGATGTTTCATGGTTCTGCAGTTGCTACAGTCCAAGAATGCCAGTTTGCATTCCGGGAGTGTCATTTGATTATGTCACAATGATGGCACTTCCTGCTTCATGATGTCTCTTCTGGCTATGACATCACTTCTAGGTTAATGACATCAGTTTTGGTAGGTTCCTACACGAGTGCCATTCTAAAATGTGTTTTAAATGTGGGTCCCGGTTTAAAAGTTTATAAAATTAGAACCTCTGGACTAAGCTGTTCACTTCAAGGAGAATCTCCAGCTGCACATTTATTATTCTTATTACCATTTGTTCACATGTTACTTTGAAAAGAATGAGAGATCCCTGCCCAGAGGGCTTTGCAATCCAGATCCCAAGGGAGACAATGTAGGAAGGGAAGGGAAGGCAGGGGAAGAACATGGAATTGTTTCAAGTTATGCATACATTTTTTTTTGAGCACCGTTGCAAGAGGTGGCAGTGCCAGAGGAGTGCCTGGGTAGCCCTTCCACTGGTGCTGGTAAGCTGGGCCTCAGAAGGCCTTATAAAATGTCACTTCCCTTTTTTTTTTAAAGCAGAAGTGACCTTTTAAGGCTTCCCAAAGGCCTTAGCAAGTGTTCTGAGGCCCGGGGAGGACATGGTTGGCCTCCCTAAGCCTCAGAGCACCCTTCAAAAGTGACTGGAGCACAGCTGTGGATGCTTTAAGAGGGGGCGGAGGGCCAGTGAGGCAGGCAGGGCTGCAGGGTGCGGCAGGGATACTGTTATGATGTTTGAGTAGTGATGATGACGATGATGATGTGCGTGGATGAATACTACTCCTGAGTGGTTTACTCAGAGATCCAGCACCGATGATCACAGACAAGAAATAACTCAGAGACGTCTTTAACAAGAACTTCTGTATTACTCAAGTTAATCTTCTTTACAACTGTTACAGCAACTCCAGCAGACTCTGCACATAACTTCTATTAATCAATGATCAGCTCTCATCCAAAAGACTTCTCTCAAGCACACACTCTTTCAAAACTCTCTGAAGAAACACACATACATTGTATCCCTGGTCATGTTTATATATCTTCCAATCATTACCATCACATGACCATATCTCCGGGCAGATTCTCTTGTTACTGAGCAAATCTACATGTTGCCATTCTAACTCTTATTACTGGGCAGATCTCTATGTTACCATTCATACTCATATCACTGGGCAGATTTACATGTTGCCATTTTAGCTCCATGTCTCTAGGTAGAAACCAACCATACAGATCTGTAAATTTCTTCTGCCTCATTCCAATATCCCAACAGATACCCTCCAAAGAAGGCCGCGCAGTGTCATATGACCCCAGTGGCCCCCCTCAGCTATGCTAGTGGTAGGAATGTAAAGGACCATGGGAGC
>JAJKFI010017513.1:0-18378 GCA_029204185.1 Lerista edwardsae | reverse complement strand
TAGATAGATAGATAGATAGATAGATAGATAGATAGATAGATAGATAGATAGATAGATAGATTTATATTCCAGGTCACATAGCTTCAGTATATACTCATTCAGCCACTGAGGTGCTGAATATAATGCAATGTCATGGAATAATTTCTTTCCATTAGATTCAGCACCTTCAGTGGCTGAATGCAGTATATACTCATGCAGAAGTGAATCTTTTGTGCTATCATTATCCCTGAGAGATTAGGAAACATCACGGACCAGATAAAATTTTCTGGAGGGCAATATGTGTCCTGCAGGCTGAAGTTTGGAGAACTGTGTTCTAAGCCTTGGAATTATTTATATTGAAAGCAACATATCTATATATATAAAAATGGACGTTTGTGTGTGTGTATGTATGCAGGTATGTATGTATGTATGTATGTATGTATGTATGTATGTATGTATGTATGTATGTATGTATGTATGTTCCTTATACACGTCTCCATGCCTTGACCCACGGCCACGAAACTTGGCACACACGTTCCTTGCAGCCTGGAAGGAATCACTGCGGGGGTCAGACCCCCCTACAGCCCCCCGTTTTTCAGGGAGGGGGCCGGATCATCAGGAACCAAGGGGATTGCATGGGGCTACAGGTCCGCTGCCACCCTGTGGTCACAGACGATTCTGCAGCAGCTCAGCTGAAACTGAGCAGAATAGAAAGTGAAACTAAAGTGCTTCGCCTGCGTGGCCTGAGTGGGCCAGGGAGGAAAGAGCAGGATCCACAGAGTTCCAGCAGCCAGTCGGATCTGAGAGGGGCCTATGTCCAGGGAGCTCACAGGCCACCTCTGCCTGTTTCTCATACGTCAGGCCCATGCTGCCACAGGACCTGCAGACAGTAAGTGGGACCTTCCTATTGCTCTCTTAGTTGCTGGTGTCCCTGTTTCCTCATTCCTTTCACAGTGATAGTGTGCATTTTGGGGTCCGGGTCATCAATACTGTTAACTACACAGCTGTGCCAGTGTTGCCTGAGTGGGCCAGGGTGGAAAGAGCAGGATCCAGAGAGTTTCAGCAGCCCCTCAGATCTGAGAGGGGCCTATGTCCAGGGAGCTAACAGGCCACCTCTGCCTGTTTCTCATACATCAGGGCGGATTCCTGCCACAGGACCTGCACACAGTAAGTGGGACCTTCATGTTGTTCTCTTAGTTGATGGTGTCCCTGTTTCCTCATTCATTTCACAGTGATAGTGTGCATTGTGGGTTCCAGGTCATCAATACTGTTTTATTTCAGGGACGGGTTCTATATGTCTATATATGGATCTCACTATGTCATGCTTTTGAGGGAGGTTTGCATATTTGTGTGTATGTTCCACCATTACTCTGGAACGCCTGGAACGATGTGCACCACACGTGGTACACTCCTTCCTTACGATCTGGACAGATATACTGTGGGGGTAGGGCCCCCCATAAGCCCCCAGAGGTGGGGGTGCACTGCAGAACACACTCATTCCTCCTCCCAATAGCGCCTGGGGATAATTTCTGTCCCCGGGCAACGCCGGGTCACAAAACGCTAGTAAATTCATAAAAGAATAGAGAGATTTCTATTTCGTTCATTATCTCATATAGTACTATACAGTTACAGGGAAGATCATTGGTAATGAGGGCAGAAACCATTGAATTTAGCAATTTCTTGCCTTTTGGGTATTTAAATTGCTCTGACTTTTAATAGAGAGTTTTGTCATTGACATAGCCACATTAGGCAAGGAATAGAAGTACTGCATTTCTCTGATAGAAAATTTTGATGAGGTGCGTATTGCATTGAAACTAATCATAAATAATAAGGTTCACATGAAGAGGGCTGTCTCATTTTTCAAATATGGTTCTCAGGTTTCAAATTAGTTATTCAGTTTTTGCATACATATTTTGTCAGAATCTCAAATCACATTTTTTTCCTAACTGGTCTAAATTTCTTTCCTGATGAATGGGTGATTTTACGATTACCAATAGTTGCACTAGTGTAGAGGTAGATTATACTTTTCCAGACATCCTAAATACAGACTATTCCAAAATCCAGACATTTTTATCCAATGCTTTTTAAAACTTCCTGTAGAAAGGTCTTGTGCTCATTCCCCTGTACAGGCTATAAGTTCTGTTCTCTGCTCTGTGGTATGTGCTGATACAGGCAATGTTAAAAAATCGCAAAGAGGCCAGTAGACACCCAAATGGATAACAGTAAAAAGAGCAAGATGAAGCATTTCTCATTGTACTTATGCAATTATTCTGAAATCCAGACAAATCTGGAAAAACCTTCCTATCATATGCAGTCTGGATAAGGAATAATCAACTTGTACTATATTCAGTGCATTTTGCTCAAGAATTTGTAATTAGATGTATTGAAAAAACAAACCCTATCCTGATTTCTTCATTCAACCATTTTCTTATCTGTACATGCAGATAAGAACTTCGGAAACCATATAAGCCTCAACATACAGATCCAAGCCACTGAAACCTTTCACACTGAATTCATCTGTTTTCTTGGAACAGTTGGTACTAGAAAGACATCATATTCAGTACTGTATTTTGGAGCAGCTGCCAAGGCCAGAGCCTTCAGGAGGGCCCACAGCTAATCACTAAACCATGCCATGCCCATATCCTCTGGGCAGTGCTGGCAGAGCAACACTTTCAGGCCTTCCTAAGTAGAGGAAAACCATGAAGGATAATTTTCCAAAATCCTTCTGAATACTTGGTCTAGCTCTAAGTTCTACTCTGAGATCCAGTGGTGGTAGCCACCGCCGGGGTTAAGATCTGGTGGTGGTCGCCAGGTCCCACCGGTAGCCAGGTAACCAGGTCCCACCACCTCATGGCTGGCTCCTCCCCTCCCCACCCAGTTCCTCTCTCACCCCCGCCCCAAACGGGCTTACCGGCAGCTGGCACTGCTGGAGCGCCAGATAGATAGATAGATAGATAGATAGATAGATAGATAGATAGATAGATAGATAGATAGATAACCTTTATTGTCATTTTACAGCAGACAGCCAGGCCAAGGCCCACAAGTATACACCCAAATGAAATTATGTTGCTTACTTACACCCAAGAGTTAAACCTTACACTCACAGATAACCACCGCTGTACCCTGAGATATCCCATTAACTAACCCTGCTGAAGTACTTGGTGGAAAGAAGCAGCGTGGGAATTTACTAGAGTGATATGGAACAAAACTGTGTCTGAAGTTGAACCGAGATGTTCTGCACCGAAGACTCCAAAGACTCCTCCCCGAAGGCACCAAAGAGAACAAGTCATGAAGAGGGTGAGTAGCATCCTCCACTATTCTTCAAGCTCTGCTCAAGCATCACTTTTGTGAGATGTCCTGGATGGAAAGGAGTGGTCTGCCGATGATCTTTTCCGCCTTCCTCACCACTCTCTGCACCGCTTTCCAGCCTGATGCAGCTGGCTGCCCACTTGCGCTGGGGCCTGGCGCTGGATGAGCGCTGCCCCAGCGCAGGTGTACATATGTCATGGATGTGCTTTACGGCATGTCTGCGACATTTTTGCTGGCGGCACGCATGTACAGACGGCGGTACAGGCCTTCGGGGTTGGGCCCTAAAATTGGATTTCACCCAGTGGCGTTAGTCACCCAGTATGCTGGGCGGGACTTACCTTTGAGCGGCAGTCCACCCGTTGCGTCACGCCGCGTTCCGCTGCTTTCCCGCCCGCCTGGCGGGCGGGTGGGAAAGCAGCGGAACGCAGCGTGACGCAATGGGCGGACTGCCGCTCAAAGGTAAGTCCCGCCCAGCGTACCGGGTGAATAACACCACTGATTTCACCCCTGAAAAATTACAGGGTGTGGTGTGAGTTCCTTTATCCACCACTTTATGCAAGCCTTCTTCTAACATTGAAATAATGAGCTTGAGCCGTTGTCAGCAAGTTCACTTAACCTGCAGTAAAGTCCTTTCAGAACTGCGAACTCCTCATTAATGAAGGATTGGCTCAGCCGCCTCGCGCCTGTATGGCTTTTCTGTCTCTTGTTTCCCAGAACAATTAAGGATTTTTTTTTTCGGTTTTGATTTTGGAATAGTCGTGCATTATGTATTGAGAACAAGGTCAGACAGCAGTTCATAGCCTTCAAAACCATGTAACGCAATCATTAAAATGGGTGACAATGGTAAGTGTATTGCCGTGAGTTGCAGCACAAAGGAACCATCGTAATGGCTTGTTCAAGACTGCCTGGCTTTTGCACCTGTTAACACCAGATAACAACTTATGCACTTATCTGGCTTATGCACCAGTTAACAACTGAATGTTGGAGAGCAGGAAGTATTTATCTTCTCTAGTTGGCTAAAAAAGGAAGAGGTGAGAATTGCAGGGGCCAGTATAATCTTAACTACAGCTGGTATTCAGTTGCATGAGAGTCTTATGACCCATCCCATACGCGGCCTGCCTTAGGAAGTGCAGGGGACAATTCCTCAGGATCCTTGTAGGGCCCCACACATTTGCCTTAAAGGCCCCTCACTGCACAGCTCCCACCCTTACTGTAGCAAGCATGCAGCAGTGGCCCAGGCCAACGGTGGCACTTGGTGCTGACGTCATGCAGACGTCCACCAGCAACTTCTTCCAGAGTGGCCCAATTTTGGGGCCAATTGAAAGCAGGAGTGGCCAGGAACGCACAGCAAGAACTCCACTTGCCACACCGGCCTGTGCAAGGAGACGTAGCTGCCTGCGATGTGCCAGCTGCGGCTGTAGGTGGCCCACGCTCCACCACAGTGAGGAACCTGCTTGGGTCAAATCAGTCTAATTTGTCTATGGCTGCCCTGATCCTCTACACGATGCATTGAAGCTTCCCTGATTTTGTCACAGCAGTGAAATAGCGAAGACTTTGTCCTTCATTCTCCATGGTTATTACTTCTGAGATACTAAGGATACCCGCTGCTTTTTTTTTTTTTAAACAAGATTCTTGGGCCACTAATACACAACTGTAATACAGAGGCGGATCTACAGGGAGGGCAAAGCTCTAAGTGTTGCAAGAAGCCTTACCCTGTCATGTAAATCCCTCCTCTCCCTTGCTGCTGTAGCCAGTAAGCAACACCAAGATGTTGCTTTTCCCTGTGAGGGTTGGGTAAAACGGTGCAGGAGAGGAGTGATTTCCACTGCAAGATAAGGCTTCTTGCAAAACTTAGAGCTTTGCCCTCCCTTAGATCTGCCTCTGCTGTAATACTAATACACAACTGGAAGATCCATGGGCCATGATCCTTCCTTTTGGTCAGAATACCAGAACAATTCTTTGTTCTTTTCCCCAAATAGCCTATATTTTGCCACGCTTACATTTTAGGGATCACCAAGATTTCCCATCTTCCTTTGGGAGCTAAGGGCACAATCCAAGATACTAACCCTAGGCCAGTGAGGGCGAACCTATGACGCACGTGTCAAAGGTGACACACCACACTGTTCGGGGTGACACACCAGCATTCACCAACACCTGACAAAAGCTGAGTTTATTTTACTCATTTCTCATTTTTGTAATTATTTGACGTTTCATTATATAATACATAGCACCTCACATGATTGGACTATGCTTTTTGTTTTACAAAAAGGAATATAAAGAATTGTTTGAGAGGAGGGGTTGGCACACCAGCAGAGTCAAGTGAAGCATTTCCCAAAGTTTTGACACACCAAGCCTAAAAGGTTCGCCATCACTGCCCTAGGCCATCCCCCAAAGGAACTGTAAAGCACACAACTGGAAGGTCCATGGGCCATGATCAGTGATGTCATGCAGGGGGTACGCGGGGGTACGCGAGTACCAGTTTCTAGGATTACAGCTGGCCCCGCCCATTCGCCTGCCCACTCGTCAACTCCGCCCTCTGCCACGTTTGAATTTCCTGCATGTTTGAGTTGCCTGCACGTTCTCAGAGCCAGGCAGGCAGGCAGGCAGCAAGCGGAGCCTTTCCTTTCCTTGCCACTGAAAAATGAGTTGCTCTGGGGTTTTAACATGATGCTAGGCCTCCTTCACATGTTCTGGGGGTGCTGTGGAATACTGTTGCAACTGTTGGGTCAGTTTAAAATCATGTGAGGCCTCAAAAAGGGCTTTTTTCATGTCACTTCCTGCCACGACATCACTTCTGGCTTATGACGTCACTTCCGGTGGGCGGGTCCCGACACGTGTCAATCAAAAGTGAGTACCTGTTCTTAAATCATTTAGATGACACCACTGGCCATGATCCTTCCTTTTGGTCAGAATACCAGAACAATTCTTTGTTCTTTCCCCCAGATAGCCTATATTTTGCCACGCTTACATTTTAGGGATCACCAAGATTTCCCGTCTTCCTTGGGGAGCTAAGGGCGCAATCCAGGGCCTGACGTTGGGCCGATGCTAACTGCTAGCGTCAGCCAGCAGCAGCAGCGCTGGCACAAGAGCACCGACTGGCACCCTCACACCAGCGCTGCTGCTGCTGGGCCGATGCTACCAGCAGCGTCAGCCCAACAGCACCAGCCGAAGCTGGCGGCACGACACTCCTGCGCCTGCTGTGTTCAGCTGGTGCAGGCACATTTCTGGGCTGGAGGGAGGGCGTTTCTGGGCAGGCTGAGAGGCATGCCAGCCCGGGGAGGGGGATGCAGTTGGGATGTGGCTGTTATTGTCATTTTGGTACTGTTTCTCCTCTAGGACCTGGGCAGCTCCGAAATGACTGCTAGTCTCTTAACCACTACAACATTGCACACAATTTGGACAGGAGCAGCCATGCCCTGCCAACTGTGTCCTAGTGGCCTATAAGATCAACTGCATACTTTGTTAAACCACAGGAATGGCAGCATGCCTCTATTCATTCATTCATTCATTCATTCATTCATTCATCCATCCATCCATCCATCCATCCATTCATACACTCTGCGAATAGAGTGACTACATTACTGCAGCCAAATACACGAATGAATCAGACTTAGAAAGCAATCCTAACCTGGAGTTAGGTTGGCTCAGTTACACCAGCAAAGTGTGGCTGGCACAAGGGTCACGGTAAAATACCTTTGGACCACTTTCGGAGTCAGGGAAGATGGTGCATGTCTGTTTGTTGGCCTCTCTGATTCTGAGAGTGGTCCAAACATACTTCAAGGTGTCCCTTGTGCCAGCCAAACTTTGCTGGTCTAACTCCAGATTAAGATTGTGCCCTTATACTGAATCAGACCATGGATCCATCTAGCCCAATATAGTCCAATGGGTCTCAAACCTTTTAGCATTTGGCCCCACCTAAAAAAAAAATTTCATTTTACTAGCCGCTCAAGTCTCTGTGGCAATAATAATAATAATAATAATAATAACAACAACAACAACAACAACAACAACAACAACTTGTATTTATATACCACCTTTCTTAGGTTACCAGATTTCTCTAATGACTATAATTCAAGGCGGTTTACATAGGCAGACTTTATTCATAAACCCGAAGGTTTTTACAATTTTTACAGAAGTTTTCTATCTTACAAGAACTACACGCATACAGATGGATCTTTCTGGATTTAGTCCTTCTTTCTGGCCACCCATTTGTCTTCTGCTGGCTGATAAGCGGCTTCCCTGCTCCCATCAGAGAAGCAGCTGACTTTGGCACAACTCCCCCTCTCACAAGGCAGCCGAAGACAGCTCAGCTGTTAATCAGTTGCAATTTACAAGTTCTGCCACTCACAGAGACTTCCCAAACTGGTGACCTTCAGATCTTTCAGCTCTTATCTTCAGGCAAATGGAGGCATTAACCCTCTCGACTAAATCTTCTGCCCAGTGGTGATTGGGTAGCAGTGCTGCCCTCAAGAAGCAAGTTGTTTAATCATTGATGCACATAGCCTAATTTGTCAGTTTCACAACCCACCAAAAACTGGATCGTGACCAACTGGTGGGCCAGAGATACACAGTTTGAGACCTGTTTATTTATCTGATTGGCAGTGGCTTTCCCGGACTCAGGCAGTGTGTCTTTTCCAGCTCCTGAAGTCTTTTCACTGGATATGCTTTGAACTGAAAATGAAACATTATGTAAGCAAGTGATGTGCTCTGCCACTCAGCAGTGTAAACTATGGGCTCAGTGCTGTGCACCAATGCCCATTACTACAGAGGCCATGCTTTCCCCCCCGCCCGGCCTCTATGTGATCAGATGCAAGAAAGGCATGTACTTGATACGATGATGGCATGCCATATGTTACTTTTCTCCTGGAGGTACAGTAAGACGAGAGAATTATACTGTGTTTAGGGAAATTTTCCAAAGTTTGAACTGGGGCTTCTTGGAAAAAAAATGAGCATGCACTGAAATTGAAGCTGATGATTCATAATAGTATAAAACTGAGGCTAAAAAACGAGACTTTTTTTAACCAGGAGAAGAACTGAAACATTCATACAGGACTTTTAGTTCCTTATTCATCTGTCAGCGCAATCCTACACTCCCCTTAGTGCCAGCGCTGTGCTCTTGCGCCGGCCAAATGTGGTCGTGAACGTGCCATAAAGCGCATCTGTGTTGGCGCTATGGCGTTCGGCTGGCGCAAGCAGCAACACCAATGCTCGGGTGCCGCCACGACCATCGGCAGTGCCGGCAGTGCGCCAATTGAGCGCCGGCATCGCTCGGTCGGTGCAGGGCCTCCGCAAGGGTGTTCCAGGGGCGTATCTAGGCAACGCAGCAAGCAGAGACAGTGGTTATGACACAGTTGTGACGCCGGACAGCTGACAGCCATGGCAGCCCCGATTCGGGCTGCTCCCGTGCACGTTCCTCTGTGCCTGCTATTTTGCTGGTGCAGATCCGAGCAGGCCCATAGAGGTGACTCGGGCTTACGCGGGTGCAAGGGGAAAACTTCCCCTTCTCCTGCACGTTGCTGCTGCTGCCTCCGAATGGGCCTGCGGATATGGCCCTGCTATGTCGGCCTTACTAGGCCGGCATAAGGTAGGATTGCGCTCTGTGACGCAGACCTCATGATTTGGGAATAAGAGTAGAGAGTCACTTCATGTCTCCTTATGAGCACATTTTCCAGGCCTTCTTAATGCTCTGTGTTGAACGTGGTGCTTGCCGCAAGTAAAGTACTCCTGGGACAGAGCTTCAAAGAAATGCTGTTCTCACATACATACTTTAATCTTTTCTTGGGGGGAAAAACAGGTCTAGTCCTCAGTGCTGTATTTGTGGACTGGAGGAAAATATTCCCTTTCCCTTTTCATCAGGCATTTTTAGATTCTTGTTCATTTCAGAATTGCAGGAAATCTGAAGTACTATGGGCTTGCTGTTAGGTACATTCCTAGATTTCCAACCTATTTTCTTTTGCATTCCAATAAGTAGGGATTTTTTTTTTCGGTGATCAACACAGAACACTAAATAATGAGAATTTCTACTGAAACCACGACATAAAACAAAATTTAGGTCAAAATACAAAAAACCCACCGCTTTTGCTTATTTTGACAGTTTGACACAAATTTAGATCAATCTCACAAAAATTACTTCTGTTTATTTTTGACACAGTTTTGAGGAATCCACAAATAGTTTTCAGGAAGGGATCAGGAGGAGGAGTGGCAGAAACAAGAGGAAGCTTGCTTAAACTTGCATGAACATGCATGTTCATAGTTTGCAGTGCATGCTGGGTTGACTTTAATGGTATGTGGAAGTAGTAAGCAGAAGTTTCTTGATGCTCCAAGCAGCAATCAGAGTTCAACTTGGGAATTTTTGAGCAGGTTATTTCAGGCTGGTGTGTGTGTGCCAGTTATTGCTTGCCTTTGTAGGGCCATTCACCCTTATTTATTGCGCTGCTTGTACAATTTGCAATAAAAATTTGGATAAAACACATAACACCACCATTTGCTATTTTAATCAAGAAATTTTGGAAAAAAATATCACAAAAAACCCCCCACCTGTACCAATAAGTGTACGTGTGTTTTACAGAAGTGGAACAAATCACTGATTCTCACCATGTAGTCATTAAGGCATTGTGACTGGAGACAGAGAGTCTCATTAATTTTCCAGGATTCAACAGAAGAGAGCTCTATATCATTGTAAGCAGCCAGCCTAGAATGAAGATTTATTCACACGCTTTTATTTTTCCTTATAGGACTCCAAACAATTACTGGCAGCCCAAGCCACAGGCTAGTGATGTCAGAGCCGCCAAGCAAAAGCTTGATGTGCTGCAAGGAGGCACAGAGAGTTGGCTTTACTCCTGTTCCGTTGCTACAGTTGATATCAGCACAAGGCTATGACAAATTAATACTTGGCATGTGAAAGAAATGTAAAGATTTCATGCACTAGCTCAGAGATGGCCAACTTCTGTATTTTCCAAGATAGTGGTTCTCAAATTTTTTAGCACCGGGACCCATTTTTTAGAATGGCACTCATGTCGGGACCCACTAGAAGTGATGCCATTACTCTGGAAGTGTTGTCATAGCCAGAAGTGACATCATCAAGCAAGAAATGCTGTCATTGTGACATACTAAAATGGCACTCCTGGAATGCAAACCAGTATTTTTGGACTGAAGCAGTTGCACAACCATAAAACATCCTTGACAGAAAGCAAGATTAGGACAAAATATTATGTAAAAGCACTGAAATAAAAACAAAATAAAAAAACTCACTTGAAGATTTTAACTGTTAGCCCTCACAAAAGGAAAATAGCAAGAGTCAGGTCAGCAGCTTCCAAGATGGCTGCCCACAGCTTTCCACAGCCCACCTGACATCAGGTTGAGACCCACCAAGTGGTCACTGTTCTAAGAGGCTATTCTGTTCTCCAACCTTAGCCCAGAAGCTAGAACAATCTGCCCACATCATGGATAAGCATTATGTAATAAATAGTGGTATTTCCTGTGTAAAAGGGAGGGGGGACACATTAACTAAAGACACCAACTGCCAGGAACATAAATTGACATGGGGCAATTTACAGAAAGGCTATGGAAGGGGCAATTATTCACTAATCCGCTTTCTGTGTTCAACAAAAGGGATAAAACAGGAATGCAAAGGAGAGATCAAGGGCACAACCCTAATCTTGAATTAGGCTGGCACAGTTAGGCCAGCAAAGTTTGGCTGGCACAAGGGACACTATAAAGTATGTTTGAACTGCTCTCAGAGCCAGTACACAGGTGTGCGCCATCCTCCCTGACTCCGAGAGTGGTCCAAACATGCTTTACTGTGTCCCTTGTGCAGGCTAAATTTTGCTGGCCTACCTGTGCTGGCTTCACTCCAGGTGAGGGTTGCACTCCAATTAAAAATTCTGGGGACCTCAGTTCAAGAAGGAAGCAGCCAAACTGGAGCACATTCAGAGAAGAGCAACAAAAGTGATCAGGGGGCTGGAAAACAAGTCCTAAGACGAAAGGTTGAGGCAACTTGCTATGTTTAGCTTGGAGAAGAGAAGGCTGAAAGGGGATATGAAAGCACTCTTCAAGTATCTAAAGGACTGTCATAAGGAAGAAGGGAAAAATCTGTTCTCATCTGCCTTTGACAGTAGAACTAGGTCCAATGGGTACAAACTGCAAGAGAGGAGATTTCGGCTGGACATCAGGAAGAATTTCTTGACAGTAAGGGCGGTTCAACAGTGGAACAGATTGGAACAGATTCCTGAGGGAGGTGGTAGATTCTCCCTCAATGGAGACCTTCAAGCAGAGGCTTGACAGGCACCTGCTGGAGATGCTCTAGGAGGATTTCCTGCTACAGGCAGGGGGTTGGACTAGATGACCTTGTAGGTTCCTTCCAACTTTATAATTCTATGAAAAGCATAGCAAAAGTGCTGAAAAAGGCTGAATGTATGGAATTGCAATTGCATTTTGTTATAAAACAAACAAAACATTGCCACAAATCGGACCTGGGGAGCAGGGAACATGGAATAGAAAATACAGAAAACACTGGAAACCAGCTGTGCCTGAAGCTAGAGTTAATGTGGAATCACCCCTGGAGTGATGTAGCGGCTAAGCGGTTAATGAAGGGATGACTCAGGAAGTCCCTGCCTTGAATTGTGGTGGTGATTTTTGTTTTGCCATGTATTTGCTAAGCAGCCTCAAGCAAGACACTATCTCAGCCCCCTGCCTGCAAGATACGGAGCTAATAACACTGACCTACCTTTACAGGGTTATGTAAGAATTACAGCAAGATCACAAGTGTTGTCCTCTAAGGCACTACCTCCTTGCAAAGTATTATTAATGAATAGCTCTTTTTTCACATTCAGGCTCAAAAAGCAAAGATGGTTCTGCAGCTTGTTCTTGATTTCTCCAGCTTTCAAATTACCCCCATCAGCTTTCCATTAGCGTGCTGTGGTCTTGGGCATTGAAGAACAGAATAACAACTGTATGCCCAATTAGGATAGTAGTTGGGACTTAGCCCTGGAAGATCCATTCACAGATACGTACGTAATCCTAAACTACCTACCTGTCACTTGGAGATTGACATCGGGTCAACAAAAGTGGACTCTTTATGCCCTCACATTGGCAAAATTATAGTACTTAACTGGAAGGAACAAAGCCCACTAACTTGTGCCCAATGGAATGGAGGATCTTTAGTGCCTATTGGTCTGAGCGAGTGGCCTATCGACATCAATTGCATATGGACATAGTTGAAACAATCTGGAGGCCACCCTTTGACAAAACACTTCTAACCATGTGATGCATGCAGAGTCATTTATACAGTATATTAGACTGCTTGGTTTTTTTTTTTTGGAGTGGGGAATAAATGCCAAATTAATAATGAAATAAAGCATTTAAAAAAGTCCTAGAAAATCCAGGTTCAAATCCCCACTCAGACATGAAACTTCCTGGAGGGCTTGGGCCAGGGTTATTGTGAGGACAAAAGGAGGGAAGGAATCGTGTACACTACCCGGAGCTCCTTGAAAGAAGAGCCCTGGTGGTTCAGGCCAAAGGCTCATCTAGTCCAGCTTCCTGTATCTCACAGTGGCCCACCAGATGACTCAGGAAGCACACAAGACAACAAGATGCCTGCATCCTGTGGCCACTCCCCTGCACTTAGCATTCTGAGGCAAATTTTGAGGTACACACACTCGTGGCCGGTCAAGATTCTTCAAAGCATTTCTTTTTGACAGCCACCAGAACCAGATGCTCCTCTTCAGACAGGTACTCATAGGAACATAGGAACAGCCCCACTGGATCAGGCCAAAGGCCATCTGTTCCAGCTTCCTGTATCTCACAGTGGCCCATCAAATGCCTCGGAACACCCAAAACAACTAGGTACTTGCATCTCGTTTCCACTCTCCTGCATCTGGCATTCTGAGGTAGCTTACTTCTAAAGTATGGAGGTTGCAATACCCATCATGGCCTGTAACCTGCAATGAACGTTTCCTCCAGAAATCTGTCTAGTCCTTTTTAAAAGCACCTAGGCCAAACACTATCACCACCTCCTGTGGCAAGGAATTCCACAGATTAATTACCCTCTGGCTAAAAAAGCATTTCCTTTTATCTGTTCTGAGTATAAAGCACTAAAAGCAGGGGCATAACTAGGGTGTGGCAGGGGGTGGCACGAGCCATGGGCGCCATCTTGCAGGGGGCGCCATTCGCATGGTGCCCGCCCCCCAAAATGGCGCCCATGGCCCGCCCGCTCCCTGCGCCGCATTCTCCTCGCTCCGGCTGGCCTTAAAGAGCCAGCCGGAGTGACGAGAACACGCTGCCACCTGGCACCCCCTCCTGCTTCTCAAGGGGGGTGGGGCGTGGGGCGCCGCTGCGTTCTGTTTGCTCCTGCCGGCCCTTTAAGGCCGGCACGAGCGAACAGAAAGAACGTGGCACCCCAGCTGCGTTCTGTTCACTCGTGCCGGCTCTTTAAGGCCGGCACGAGCGAACAGAAAGAACGCGGCACCCCAGCCGCGTTCTATTCACTCGTGCCGGCCTTAAAGAGCCGGCACAAGCGAATAGAACGTGGCTGGGGCGCCACGTTCTGTTCACCGCTGCCGGCCCTTCAAGGCCAACGGCAGCGAACAGAATGCGCCTCTTAGAAGGGGCGGGGCGCTATGTCATGACATCATGACGTTGCGTGCCCCTTGGGGCGCATTTTCATTGGGCGCCATGGGCGCCCTTTCAAATAGATTCGCCCCTGACTAAAAGTTGTACCTCTCATGTCTCTCCATGACGCTTCTTGCAAACCAGCATTTTTCCCCCTCAAAAATGGAAAATGGCTAAGAATTGGCAATAAGGGAAATGCCGTCCACTTGGGACTTAATCAAGCAATGACTAATAATATGGGAGAACTCGGTGCATCCATCTTGACCTAGCCCAAAGGGCCAGGAGTCTGTTCTGGTTTTGGCACCCTCAAGAACTGTTTGTTTCTTTTCGCCTGTTTGTTCAAAAAGAACAGATGTCAGAACTGTGGCAGGCCAGTGGTTATTTCTGGATGCAGGAAGCACATGGACTTTGCAGGACAGAAACCTTGAACTACGCATCAGGCAGGGCATGAGGGCCCGTTCTAAAATGTCTAGCAAAAAATAATAAAATAATCGAGGAAAGGAGGATGAGAAGCCCAGACCCTGGCAGGTAGGGAAGAGCTCTAAGAGCGAAGAAATAAATTGGCATTTCTAAAGCAAAAGAAGTTGGCCAGGTGGACAGTACATTTTAAATAGACCTTTCAAAGAACTATCTTGGCATCTGCTGCCTACTGATGACAGGATAGCCACTGGACGTGACTGTGGAAATGTCTGGAGACTAGCAATATAACCGTTGTAGCCCCCCATGCCATCTGCCATCTAGAGATCTACCATAAGAGACCATGTTACAACAGAAGTAAACATTGGTTCTTGGAACTGTATTCCATGTGTGAATTTAAACAAGTGTGCCACTTACATCGGTGGTTCCCATGCATTTGGACCTAGTTTTTAAAATAACACCTTATGACCCATCTAGCAATATGAGACTAAGGGCATAATCCTAACCTGGAGTTAGGCCGGCACAGTTAGGCCAGCAAAGTTTGGCCGGCACAAGTGCCACCGTAAAGCGCATTTGGACCACTCTCTGAGTCAGGGCGGATGGCGCACGTCTGTGTGCTGATCTCTTTGATTCCGAGAGTGGTCCAAACATACTTTACAGTGGCCCTTGTGCCAGTCAAACTTTACTGGCCTAACTGTGCCAGCCTAAATCCATGTTAGGATTGCCCTCTAAAAAAAAGAAATTTCATTTTACCAGCTGCTCAATCCTCTGTGTTAGCCCCTTTTGGCTAAAGTGGTGGTAGGGGGCACATTCTGGAGCGTCGGTTGAGCTCCACGTTAATTGAATTGGGACCATTCTGGTGGCCTTGTGTTCCCTTCAGTCTCCCCCTCAAAATGAACCAAAGCATGCTTGCCAACTCTCAAGGAAACATTCGTGTGTTGCTCCATTTTGGTTCAATACATTTTCCTTGTCAATCATCAGCTTGTCAGTTTTACGATTCACCAAAGATCATGTTGCAACCCACTGATGGATCCCATTCCACAATCTGGGAACAACTGCTTTATACTGATTCAGTTTATGGGTCCATCTACTCTGGCAAGCAAGGCTCTCTAAGGTCCCAGGTATGGTTATTTGCCAGCCAGGCTACCAGAGATCTTTGAATGAAAGATATGTTGGATATTGAACACAGTGCATTTTGCTTGCAAAGCACATGCTTTCTCACTGAGCTACAGCCTTTTTCTCTACAAACAGGATTAAGCTTCTGTACTGGAAATATAAATTGAATCTAGATCTCGACTGAGGTTGTTCGAAGTTGCTTTGGACTAGAGGTGTGGATAGGGGGTGCCCAGGGGTGTAACACAAGTGTGCAGGGGGTGCAATTGCACTGGGCAACAAGCTTTAGGGGGGCAACAAGCTGAGCTTGACACTAGTGGCCACAATTGTGAAAACCTTGGTATGTACGAATAATACCATCATGCTTTATATCATTGGAAAGGAAATTTAGTGCAGAATGTAATGGAATAAACCAGAATGTAATATATTTACTCTATTACATGTTATGGCCAAAAACCCAGAGAAAACGAAACTACTACTGTGTTGTTACTTCGTGCTGTGATGTCACTTCCAGGGTAGCATTTTGCCTTCTGCACTGGGTTACACTTCCATTAGCTACGCCCCTGACGGTAACAAGTCCAGCAGCAAGTGCAGGTCAGGTTTTCCCCAGCCAGATACTCCTGTATTCAGTTTCCAAAATGTGAGCATAATGAATTCTAGCTCTGAATGTTAGTATCGGCCCTGGAATGCCCCTTCACAGCTTAATATGTGGAAAGGGGAATGCAAACAATATTTAAAAGAAGGATGGATTTTGAAACAGCTGGTGTTCACTTTGGCTCCCTTTGCAGAGGTAGGCGTTGAATCCAGTGTGTATTCTCAGAAAGCATTTGATCTTTAGTTCCCCATCATTAATTTTTAACAGTCAAGTATTCATAAATACACTGAGTGCGCTGCAGATAATGTCTTTACACAGTGTGGTGAGGTCCGGTTCCCTCCCCTTTTGTTGGATTCGAACTGTGTATTCATTTGCATTACTTCTCTCAATATTTACTCATCGTGACGCCACAAGAAGAGCCTTGCTGGATCAGGCCAAAGGGCTATCTAGTCTAGTATCATGCTTCCCCCCAGTGGTCAACCATTGTGGTCAACCACTGATGGCTGGCATCAAATGCCAGGTTGTGGTCAACCTGGTCAACCATTGTGGTCAACCACTGATGGCTGGCATCAAATGGTATCTTTCCTTGACCAGGAAGCAAGCACAAGACACCAAATCTGGATAAGGAATGAAATGGGGCGAAGGGTTAAAGCCCCCCCCCCACATACCACGGGTCCAGCTCCAGCTTTTGAGCCTCCCTTTTCTCCCATTTAGAAAGGAAGCCAAGCGTGCAGCTTGCTTAAGCAGGGAGTGATATCAGTGTGTTGCGCAGCACACATTAAATACCTACCCATTAAATACCCTCAACAGTTCTCGAACAGCAGCACAGCCGTGTCCAAACATTATGATAGCAGACGAAAGAGATTATGGCAATGTAAGCATAGCAAGAAGAGAGCAAGAGAGGGGGGGGGAGTTATGAACAGTGGAGGCAAGTAAAGAGATAGGCAGCCCAATCCTAACATAGTTCTGCTATGGCTGCATGGTGGCATGTCATGTATGCTGCTTGAGGCCATTTTGAGCCTGCCACTGCAAATGGCAGTGGTGCTGGAAGGCTGATGTAACAGCCAGGTACCTCTGGCTGCACAGGTAAGCCAGCAGCAAGGGCAGGGAGTGGGTCGGGATGGGCTGAATGGGGCAGGGAGGGGAAAGAACAGGGGTGGTTTTTGAGAGGGGAGTGGGGCAGGTGGGAGGCAGAATAGGAGAATGAGAGAAGGTGGGGGCAGATCATGGTGGCACTGGCATGTGCTGGGTCCTAACGTCATTCCCCATAACCCCAGCAAAAGAGGTGGTGCAGGTCTAAAGAGACCTATTGGGTCAGCAAGAGTTCCCTTACCTGAAGGAGACCTCTGTCCCTCCCCCATAGGATGCAGCATGAGCTCCATTGGCACAGCTGCGTCGGTGGCTGGGGACTTAGTTAGGATCCGGCCCTTTGACACCTTTGTGTAGGTGGAGCTGGTTCCATCTTTGAGGAAGCCCATCTATAGGCCCCTCTTATGTTGGTGTTTTTTTTTTTTGTTTTTTTCATTCTCCATGGTCTATTGTGATGGGGCTTTCCTTTGGCTGCCTCTATGGGACACTCCCATTTATCGATGGGGAGCTGAGGAGAAGGTGGCTACACCACCAACTCTCAGGGTTCCCATCTGCAAATGGAAGCCCATCCCCAGTGTCCCCTGGAAAGAGAGTGACTTGCTGGGTCAAGAAGGTGGGTTCTCTACTGGTCATCAGGTTATCAGGGATCAGCAGTGGACCCTTGAGGGTTCAAAGGCCATTTCCAACAGCCCGATTCCTGATGCTGATCCATGCCTGTTCAGGTACAACTTTATTTTCCAAAATGGAGTGCATGCCTCCCAAGGAATGATGGTGCATTGTAAAGTAGAGGGTGGACTTCCTCCTCTGGCCAGGCACCCAGCCAGCCCATCAAGGAATCATAATCAGTGCAGGAAAACCTCTCTCTTTCCTCTAGGGATTTATAGAAAACACACACACCAAGAAGAAATTTGGGGTCAAGAGACAGGAAGGAAGCTGAGATATTGTTAACTTTGTTAACTTTTCGGCGGGGGCTGAAGACCTTTTTATTTCAAAAAGCTTTTTAACTGTTGACAGGTTGGCTGGTTGGCTGGCTGGTTATACTTTTATATTTTATGATCCACATGGCTTGTATTAAACTTTGTTGTTTAATTTTTTGTTTTATTGTATTTTAATATTGTTTAAATTGTTTTTAATGTTGTTTTTATATTTTTTTATTGTTGTAAATGCCGCCTTGAGTGCCTCGGGCAATAGGCGGGGTATAAATTCAATAAATAATAATAATAATAATAATAATAATAATAATAATAATAATAATAATAATAATAATA
>JAJKFI010017512.1:0-16284 GCA_029204185.1 Lerista edwardsae | reverse complement strand
AAACCGGAAGTGAGTCGACGGGCTGTCAATCACTCAAGTCCCGCCCAGCGTTCCGGCTTGTGAGAGAGTAGATGACACCACTGCTTCTGTGTCTTCTTTAGGTGGGAAAGGTGAGTGATGAAGTACTGCAAGACTGGGCTGGCAGGGCAACTGCTGGCAGTCTCACTGATTGGGCAGATATTGGGCACAGGGAGCTTGAAATCCAGGTACCAGGCAGAGGATGAAGGTATCACAGAGCGATCATCATATGTTCACACTGATCGATTTCACAAACAGATCGCAGGAACCTAACGCATTCGTAAGTAGGGGAGAGTCTGTATTAACTTTGCGGCTGCTTGACCTGAGTACTTGTTTTAGAACTGTTTAAGGTGTTTTGGTTCAACTGGGGAAAGCTAAAGCTCAGTGGCAGAGCACACACTTTGTATGCCAGAGCTGCTGGGCTCAATCCTGGTAGGGGGCAAGAAAATACCCCTTTTGGAAACCCGTGACAGCCACTAGCAATCAGTTTGGATATTACTGAGCTTGATCGACCACTGACCTGGCTAAGTAGAAGGAAGCATCATAGGTTCAAATTGAATATATAACTTGTGTTGGACCCCCTCCCCCTTTACATTCTGTGTGATAAACTCTTTGGGTCCAGACTATTAGGCACTGCAGAACCTTTTCCAGACAGGAACATTAGGGATGCTACAGTTATGCAGCAGATTAGCAGCCCAATTCTATCCTGGGCTAGCCCATCCATCTGATTTCCTTTCTGTTCGGGGGAAAAAAATGTGTTGTGGAAAGCCTTGCATTGCGCCACTAGCCAGGGCATGAAGCATGAGAATGTGGTCTCCAAACTCAAATCCTATTAAAAGCAAAAGACAGAGAATAGTGTCCTGAGTAATGCTTCCATGGATGCAGAAGGACCATTATGCTCACACAAAGGGCCTCTGCTGCTTACACAAGGATGGTTTGCCTGAAAGGGACATCCCGTCCAGTGCTGTAATGTGGGTGGAGCCTGAGGGTGTGTGTGCAATTTTTGCAACATCAAAAAGCAAATAACTTACAGTACTTTGAAAATTGTGCCCCTTGCCCCCTCTGTATGACTTCTTTCGACCTGGTTTTCCTGTTGTTTCCACCCTCGTTTTCGCTCAAATGCCTCCATACTACATCTGGAGGAACCGGAAGTGAGGGTGAATTGAAATGCCTTGTTGATTAAACTCTTGGAAAGCCTCCAAATCAGGAAGTGGGCGGTGATGTGACATAATAGCAACTCCCGGTTTGTGAAGAGCAGCCTGGAGAAAATGCAGCCACGCGCTGGTGGCGAGTTAGGGTAGTGATCTTGTCTGTTCTCAGAGGAAGCCTGCATTCCCAAAGTGCGCTGCCATTCAGGGCACAATCCTAACCAACTTTCCAGCACTGACGTAGCTGTTTCCATGGGGCATGTGCTGCATCCTGCAGTTGGGGGCAGTCACGGAGGCCTCCTCAACGTAAGGGAATGTTTGTTTCCTTACCTCAGAGCTGCATTGCCCTTACCCCAAAGCTGGAAAGTTAGTTAGGATTGGGCCTTCAAGGAAGCATTTCTCTGGCTGCTATCCAGCATGTGCATTTGTTTGTGAATCCCACTGAAGCCATAATAGAACAAAGTACATTTGAATGTGCATGCCAATGGTCAACCAATTTAGGCCCACAGTTCTCAAAATAAGGATATCAGAACATAAGAACATAAGAACAGAGCCCTGCTGGATCATGCCAAAGGCCCATCTAGTCCAGCTTCCTTTATCACACAGTGGCCCACCAGGTCCCTCACAGAGCGCACAAGGCAACAAGCATCCCACTGCCACTCCCTTGCACCTTGCATTCTGAAGTAACCACTACTAACATAAGGAGGTTGCACAACCCATCACGGCCTATCGCCCACAAAGGACTTTTCCTCCAGAAATCTGTCCAGTCCCTTTTTAAAGGCACCTAGGCCAGATGCCATCACCACCTCCTGTGGCAAGGAGTTCCACAGGTTAATTACCCGCTGGGTAACAAAGTATTTCCTTTTATCTGTTCTAACTCCCAGCACTCAATTTCAGTGGATGTCCCCCGGTTCTGGGGTTGTGAGTGAGGGAAAAGAACGTCCCTCTACCGACTCTATCCCTCCCATGCATAAACACTCTCTAGAGTTCCAGTGGCTATCCAGGACAATGAGGCAGAAAAGCAAAAAATGCCATAGATTTCACACATCCCTAAGAACTACATTTTAAAAATAGGAAATCACCTGTTGTCCATCACCTGTTTATCACCTGTTGTTTTCATGTGTTCCCATAGATTAATAGCTCAACCGTGCAAGCCAAAATTAAAAGGCGTAAGGTATTCATTTAGAATAAACATTCTCTCCCTTCCCCACTCTCTTTGCAGCTACCTTAAAAACTTGGCTGCAGCCTGCACATAGCCAGACTACTTAAATTCCATTGATTTCACATGGATCTAAGCAGCTTAGCTGCGTGTAGGGTTGCAGCCCTTATCGTTTCTAATCTGGCATCCTAGCATTTACGCACCCATGTTTTCCTTTGGTGCATCGACACCCTTAATATTGATACAATGGCCGAGCAAAATAAAAGAATGAGCTGTCTTCATTCCGAAGACGACCCAAATGATGGAGATCTGACTTTGAGATTAAGCTGGGGTGTCTTTTTTTTTAATTGTCCCCACTATCTTCTTCTCTTTTTCGGTACGCTTTGTTTAACATTTGTATCTCTTCTTGATAACCTTCTTTCTCCATATTTTGTTTTTTACTGTTCCGCCTATGAGCTTCCACAGTATCGGGAATTGATATGTTGATATCGCTGTTGGGGTTGTTTGACGGTATGAAGAGTGAATAGGAAGCTGTTTCCCCTAAATCACATGAAACAAACCTATTTTCTTTCCGTGAATAGCGCAAAGATGGAGACCGCACTTGGGTCGATGACTGGCTGATGTTACTGATGATGGAAACGGTATCCATGGCTTCCTCATTGTCACATATTTCAAGCACCTCTAAATGAATCTTCACACTTGTGTCGGCAAACGTGGTTGGCGAATCTTCAGGGTTTGGCTCGTGGCCTACGCTCTTGGAGCGATACACCTCAATTTTCTTGGAGGTGGGGGTGATTTTCTGTCCTTCTGTGCTTACCTCGTACGTGGATAAGGAGAGGGTTTTTCCAGTAGGTGCTTGGAGAGATACAGTCCCTTGAAAGGCGCACAAAGGAATAGCTAATGCTCCACCTGAACGCTGGAAAGAAAACAAAATTGCTATTATTTAATGTGGCAGCCACATTTCAAACTCCATTGTTAACCAGCCAATCATGCCAAGCTTTATTCTTCCCACCACTGCACTTGGTATACCCTCCAAATTGTATGACTTGCAGGTTGTGGATTTAACCAATGCTATTATATGAAAACATTGGTTAAAAGGCAGGAAGAAAACAAGATTTTTAAACATACAATTTTCAGTAATATTTAAATAGTACAACCTAAAGACTGCAAGCATGAAAAGCAAGTGTCCCTCATTTATACACAGCAGTGCACCAATCCAGCTGTCCAAAGTCTTACTGGTCCCTGAACAAATGAATCTGAGCAGCTGGGTTGATGACAAGGCAAGAAGCAGATTTCTGTTCCTCCCAGATATGTGGGACTTGCACACCTTCTCCTTTTGCAGCCCACACCCGACCCACGCAGCTGTTGGCAGTTTTGAGATTTTTGGAATACGAAAGAACCATTAATTCACTATTCTCTGATTACTGTAAAGAAAAAAGCATTTCATTAGGTGTAATATCCAAGCATAATGCATAGCGGCGTTCCGTGCACTACAGCATATAGTCATACCAGCCACATGACCACGGAAGCTTGTCCTCGGACAAACGCCGGCTCTATAGGCTTAGAAACGGAGATGAGCCCTGCCCCCTACAGACGGTCACGGCTAGACCATTTGGTCGTGGGGAAACCTTTACCTTTACCAAGCATAGTCAAACTTATTCCCAAGTAGGGCCAATGAAATCAATGGGATATACTGTACTTCCAATTAAACATGGACAGGCATGTTAGGCCATTTTCATCCTCGGATAAAGAATGTAGCTTGAACCAGTGGTGGACCTGGTGGGGAGATCCAGGGTACCATGTGTTCTCAGGCAGCAAAGTGGCAGGGGTGGCATCCTGAGGCTCCCCCGCCCTTGTGTGAGCACCAACACCACCCCCCTGGCTGCCCACCTGCCCTGTTTTTTAAATGTGAACAAACCGGCTGCCAACTTTGATCATGTTTTTCAGGTGGGTGGAGCTTCTCCAGCTGTCTGCCCACCCCTTAAATGCAAACAAAGCCAGCTGGTGGATTCGTTCAAGGGGTCAGGCAGGCAGGAAACACGTTAAAAGCTGGCTGGCCCCACTGAGTAGAAATGACCAAGCATTCTATCTGTTTTGCTGGCGTTAGGCCAGCACAGTTAAGCCAGCAATGTTTGGCCGGCACAAGGGACACTGTAAAGTATGTTTGGAGTCAGAGAGGCCAGCACACAGAAATGCGCCATCCTCCCTGATTCCGAGAGTGGTCCAAACACGCTTTACGGTGGCCCTTATGCCGGCCAAACTGTGCCGGCCTAACTCCAAGTTGGGATTGCACCCTTAATAGGTTGTTTAGAGGGAACATGAATATCAAGCACCTGCCCCAGTACATCTTAACAGGGAGAGCCCATACCTTAAGAACAGGACCTACTTTCAGAATGTGCTGAAAGCCAGGTTAGCAATGGGGCTTGCAACACTGAATTGTCTGTGAATGGCAACGGAGGCTGTCTCATCTCACACTGGAGACTGGCAAGCCAGATGGTGAATTAGTGTAGAAATTCATTTCCAAATAACCTGTGTGAGGCTTATGTGAATGGCAGCGCTCTAGACAGCCATCTAGTGTTGCCTACTGCCTGCTTTGTGCAGCCGTCAAGGCTTGCGCTGGAAACCTCTGGGGATTCTCTGCACAAAAGACCTAGTTACTGTGTGTCTACATTGCTGCTAATGTATACAGCCTGGAGCGCCATCCAAAATCCACTTAGCACATTTGAAGTGTATAGAAAATAGAGATGAATGAAGACCAATTGCTCTAGCTCTGATTGAATCCATGGTGCAATTACGGTTTAAGTCTAGTGTAATTAGATTGCTAGACGATAAGAGTGCATCTCACCGGCCATGTGAGAATTCTTGGGATTCCGCAATGCAATTCTTGCTGAACAGGATAGAAAACAAGCACATTTCCTCTCCTGCGTTGCTGCTGGTTCTTTTCTCTTTGGGGCAGCCCAATCCTGAACTGCCTGGCCACTGCGGGGGTGGCACTAGCCAAATGGCTACCGCTTCATCCAGCAGCAGCCTGTCAGCCATAGGAGGCACCTTGGGAGAAGGGGATGTTTGTTCCCTTCCCCCAGGGAAAGCCCCGCCACCCGCAATAGGGCTCCTCAACTCACCACCACCTATTCTGCATGCGGTGAATTGAGCAGCCCCGTGTCAGGCTGCCCTTTTTGATGTGGGGCGTTGGATCCAGTGGTGGAAGCCACCGCTGGATCCCCCACCCCCTCACTGGCCGGCTCCTCCCCCTGCCCAGTTCCTCCCTGCCTCCCCACCCCCACCCCAAACGGCTTACTAGCAACCAGCACTGCTGGAGCGCCAGCCATTCTGTCTGCTAACTTAGCACCACCCCAACACAAGAAATGCTTTACAGCATGTTTGTGACACTTTTAGCCAGCACTCCACACTTACTGTTGACAACAAGGGCCTCAGGATTGGGCCCTTAATCCTTAGTTTTGCTGGATTTTGACAAATTTTAAGCTATACACAGGGTATATATGGTACAGCTGCAGGGGGCGGGGAAGACGGCGAGACGGAGCAGAACGCAACGGGCGGGCTGCCGCTCACCCGTTCCTCCTGCCCAGAGTTCTGGCTGCATGATGCCGCTGTACAGCTGTATACCACATGCAGCTATATGCAAGTATGTTAAAATATTATGAAATAACCTAATATAGCGTCATGGTTTGATCTCCACATTTTTTAATAGTGGAAAGTTGCAGTGTAACAGGAGTCAACCATTTGTTGAATGTAAAGCTAATCATTTATGCACTGTGAGCTAACTAGGTTCCTTTCCTTTTTCTTTTCTTTTCAGAGTTTACTGTCCCAGGAGATCACTCCACTCTGATGACTGGTTGCCTGGAGGGGAAGTCTTCTACATCTATGAATGCATTTATGAACTCAGTAATTCAGAACCAATGAAAAAAAAAAAACTTCTCGTCTGAGACTTTTTGAATCTTTGATGCAACCTTTTTTTTAAAAAAAATTTGAGGTCACTGTCCACATTTTTTGATGACAGTCTCTGAGGCTGCAATCCTAGCCACACTTTCCTGGGAGTAAGCCCCATTGAACAAAATAGGACCTACATCTGAGTAGGCATGCATAGGCTTGTGCCCTGAGCGTGGGTTGTGTAGACCAACGGTTTCCAGACTTTTCAGTGTGAGGGCCACATCGTATTTTACAGATTTTCTGAGGCCGAAAAAAATCCGTTTTTGAAATAAATGATTGAAATTGAAATAAAGGAATACGGGCCCAATCCTGAGCCCCACAGCGCTAGTGGTATGAGCATACTGCCAGCACTGGCGCCATAAAAGTGCAGTTAGGGAACCCCATGCCAGCAGTAAGTCATTACTGCCAGTGGCGGGCCAACGCGGGCCAGCAGTGAGTACACCAGTCATTGGTATTATGCCAGTTCCAGGCTGGGCAGGAGAGTGTCCCTGAGTGGGGGAGCGGTGAAGCTGAGAGTGGGACCAGTGGCGACCTTTTCCAATGGATGCCGAACTCCGTGTCATGCCACCTGGCCAGACACAGAAGCCCTCACCTCTGCGCCAGCAAAATATCCGGCACAAAGGCACAAAGTATCCAGCAACATATCCGGCACAAAGGCAAGTAGACCATCAGGTATGGTATTCTCTCATTATTCTCTCCTGTGTATTGGCATTCAGAGCAAGTGCTGTGGAACTTGGGAGTAGCTCGTAGGCATCATCATGACTAGCCACTTGGGTATCGCCGCTCACACAGGCAGTCGGGCAGCTCAGGAGTGGACTACTTTAGCATATCAGCATGATACAATTCAGAACAAAAAGCGAAATGGGGCATTTTCAAAGAAACAATCCTGTGCATCCGGCCTAGGAGCCTTTAAAAAAAGATTGTACAGATTTTCTGGAGTAAAAATCCATCGTAGGCTACAGGCCATGCAATGTAAGAGTGCAACCTCCTTATTTTAGAAGTAGGCTACCTCAGAATGCCAGATGCAGGGGAGTGGCAACGAGATACAAGTATCTAGTTGTCTTGCGTGCTCCCTGAGGAATTTGGTGGACCCCTGTGAGATATAGGAAGCTGGATTAGATGGGCTTTTGGCCTGATCCAAGTGGGGCATTTCTTATGTTCTTATAGGACAAACCCTCCCAGGCACGTATCTTACCTGTGGCCCCCCATGGCGTGAGCCATGGGGTGCCGGGCAGTGGTGGGGCTCCATCGCGCATGGAACCGCACGGTTTTTGGCCCTCCCGCCCGCCTGCCCACGCTTCCCTTAGCTCGGAAATGGAGCGTTTCCGGGCTAAGGGAGGTGTGTCTGAGTGACGCGCGGGAGCAGGGTGACGTGGGGGTGCGCGGTTTCAGCGCCAGCCATGGCACGCGCTAGGGTCTCCATGTGCGCTTGAACCCTCCAAATGGGATGAAGATGTGGGTCAGGGGATGAGCAGAACATGGGAGCAACATGGCAGTGTGAAAAAGTGTCAGCACATGCCATATCCTAACCCTCACCCCCCCTCCCCATGCATAAGATGGATGTGCCCCAAGCACCAGCAATCCTCTGGGACAAAGCAGAAGGGTAGTAGTCAGCCTTGAAGTTACAAATGAAGAATCTTCTCCCTCCCGAAGAAACTGGAGGCGCCAAGGACAGGCACACCTGATGGCACAAAGCAAAGCACGAGGGTTTGCAGCTGAGCACTGACCTAAAGGGACAGTGACAGAGAGGCTGGAGGAGTGGGGATGAGAGAGCGAGACTATATCCCTTCTCCAATTGAGTGACCTTTTGCATTTGGTATCTGAAGGACGGTGCAGTATTGATTTGTCCCTGGTGAAGAGCTGCACTCCAAATGCATCTGGCACAGCTGTTCAGCTGAACCCTTTGTGCGCACCCATGGCTTTGTCCTTCTGTAATATTCCTCACCGCCGCAGGGGTAACCCTTCTCACCATTTCCCCCCGCCAGCCAAGCAGCCTCTGCTTGAACAAGAACTCTTCTGATACTGCATTAATCTGCCAGCCAGGAGAGACAAACAGCCTCATGCTGCTTCAGTTGTAGGCTGAGTGTTGAGGCAGGGAGAAAGAGGGCTTATGGCTATCAGGATTTGTCGGGTAACATGGCAGCTGTGTTCATGGCTGTTCTGTATATACCATGAGAGGTATTTAGATCTAGGACCCACATGCAGAGGGGGAGGCAATACTAGAATACTAGTGGCGTTCTTAGAGTACTACGTTTTTCAGGAGCCTGGGCTCCTGTGTAAAGCGGCACCTCCCTCTCACCTTCACAGCCATTTGCAGCTCAGCAAGGGGGGGGGGAGAGGGTGCTGAACAGGGGGGAGGAGCTTTAAAAATAATACATAATACTTTTAGTATTATTAATGCAAAAAGCATTAAGACTCCATGCTCCAATTACTGACATGATTCTCTTTCCTCATATAACGCACCTCACATTTCTTTCTCTAAAAGCATAATTATGAAGATTCTTTCTTAAAAAGAAGGAAATAATATAGGACTTGAATATCCAGCTCTTGATCACTTCAAAGCAATAGACTTTGGATTACAGGTGTGCCCCAGTATCCACTGATTTGGTATCCAGAGTTTCAGTTATCCACTGATACCATGAATACCCGGATGCCTATTAAAAAGATAGTAGAAGATTAAACAAATTTCTTTTTTCTTACCTTGTTGCAGCAAAACCAATGATGTTCACTCAGAGGCAGATCTAAGGGAGGGCAAAGCTTTAAGTTTTGCAAGAAGACTTACCTTGCAGTGGAAATCACTCCTCTCCTGCACCGTTTTAGCCAATCCTCACAGGGAAAAGCAACATCTTGGCGTTGCTTACTGGCTACAGCAGCAAGGGAGAGGAGGGATTTACATGACAGGGTAAGGCTTCTTGCAACACTTAGAGCTTTGCCCTCCCTGTAGATCCGCCTCTGTGTTCACTTATCTTTAAAAAGGCAACCACAGTATCCACAGCTTCAGGTCTCCACGAGGAGGGGTTCCAAAATGAAACCCCAGAGGATACCGGGGCATTCCTGTATCTTGGTGTGTGCTTCTTCAGGAAACTGGCAGGCCACAGCAAGTTACAGGAAGTTGGACTAGTTGGGCCTTTGGCCTGATCCAGCAGGGCTGTTCTTATGTTAAGATTCATTTGGAAAGGAGCTGTGATATATGTACTGTATATAGGTTCCTAGACATGCCCTGCCGGTGTAAACCACCTTGAATGAGGGGTAGAAACAGAGAAAGTGGTACAGGCATGCCTTGATATCCACTGATTCGGTATCCATGGTTTCAGTTATCCATGGATACTATGGATACCGGGACACTTACTAAAAAGATAGAGGAACACTAAACAAATCTCTTTTTTTCCCATGCTGCA
Source organism: Lerista edwardsae (assembly GCA_029204185.1). Classification (NCBI taxonomy): domain Eukaryota; kingdom Metazoa; phylum Chordata; class Lepidosauria; order Squamata; family Scincidae; genus Lerista; species Lerista edwardsae. The sequence continues at coordinate 6,613 of JAJKFI010017512.1, read as the reverse complement.
GCAAAACCACTGATGTTCCACTATCTTTAAAAAGGCATTCCCAGTATCCACAGTTTCAGGTATCCACGGGGAGGGGGGGATTTCAGCGCAGAACTCCATCGGGCACCAGGGCATGCCTGCTTATATCTTCATTAAAATGCATCCAGGGAAATGATCATTTTGCATGGGAGAAAAGGAATTTTTTTGGCAAGTGGGAAAATCTTCGCATGCTGACTTTTTCGCCCACTTCCAGACTTGGGAAGGTCTAGCACCATTCGACTTTAATATATTAAATTGGTCTCAGCCGCTAATGTGAGTTTGAGTCTGAAAGTGCCGGGCACACATTGTCTACACTTATTTCCATCATTTGTCATACTTGTCTAGGATATGGGCACCAGAAGGACATCAGTCCTTAAGATATTGTTCTTCTTGCTTGTAATTCTAGCCAGCAAGTTGGTTATTCACAGTAAATTCTGACTTGCAATCCATTCTACCGAAACCTGGGATCAGCCCAATCCTGGCATATTTACTCAAAGGTAAGCCTAACCAGAAGGAATGCCCCAAAGGGCATTCTTAAGACTGGAATGAAATTGAGTTAGGTCTGAAAAATACCAGTTAGGGCTGATAAACTGGTAAAAATACCAGTTTAGAACTATCTGATTAGTTAGATCTAACTACCCTCAGCACAGATCTGAGGGAGGAAAATGTTGAAAGGAAAACCAACAGTGGGGCACAGAAGGGGATATTTGAAATTCTTTTACCCTCTTTCGGTACCATCCGGCTGTTTCAGTTCTGGGAGGCCAGTTTCAGGAATAGCTGTTGTTCTGCTGGAGTTGGGCACTTTCCAGATTTACTGGAGGGGCTGCAGAGGAAGTAGTCCTGCCCCCACAATTGCTGCAGAGGCTGTAGGGGTGTGTGTGTGTGTAGCAAACAAATATTCATCATCTGAAATGAAGACTCAAAGGGCTCAATCCTATCAGGCACAGGAGCAGTGGTGCTAAACACACACCATTGTATCCTGTGCTGGATACAAGCATATGTTAGGTCTCCTTGAGATAAGACCATTACTCTTACCCCAAGTAATGCCCCAGCCTGCACAATGGGAGCACAATCCTAAACTGGAGTTAGGCCGGCATAAGCTAAGCCAGCAAAGTTTGGCCAGCACAAGGGCCACTATAAGGCGTGTTTGGACTACTCTCGGAGTCAGGGAGGATGGCACACGTCTGTGTGCCGGCCTCTCTGCCTCCTAGAGTGGTCCAAACATACTTTATAGTATCCCTTGTGCCAGCCAAACTTTGCTGGCTTAGCTTATGCCGGCCTAACTCCGCATAGGATTGTGCCCTGGGACTTCTTGAGTCTGTACCAGCTATTTCAGTAGCACAGAGAAGCCCTATGGTGGTTTTCACTGAAAACTGGAAGTTGCCTTTTTTTTTTTTTTTTTTTTTGCCTAAACGTGTATTCTGAGGCCTGCCAAGATTGCAGGAAGACATGTGTGGCCTTGATGGCCCTCCGAAAGCCCCCCCCCAAGGGTTCAGAGTGTGGGCAAAATCCACAAGTTTTATCACCTGTGCAAGTTTTAATCCACGGAGGTTCCAGGAATGGAACTCCCGCAGATAAAAAGGCCCAACTTTATTTTGTCCTAATCTTGCCTTCCGTCAGGGATGTCTTATGGTTGTGCGATTGCTGCAGTCCAAGAATGCCTTCCAGGAGTGTCATTTGATTACGTCACAATGATGGCACTTCCTGCTTAATGATGTCACTTCCGGACATGAGATCACTTCTAGCTTAATGACATCATTTCCAGTGGGTCCTGAAACAAGTGCCATTCTAAAAAAATGGGTCCTGTGCTAGAACATTTGAGAAGTACTGGTATAAAATAGGACGCATCACGTTTCAAATAAACTGGGCCTTAATGTACCTTTTCAAGACCATCCACAATAATGAACTTCTAGTTTCTGGAAAGCCCTCTCCAGCCCTCTCCTTGCTATTGGGGATTCTGCAAAAGGCAGGGATCCAGATTGTGAAGATAAAGCCTAGGCATGTGCACTTGTCTTCATGTAGGCTCTGTTCAGACCTACAGCTAAAGAAAAAGAAGGCCAACTACAGCTAGCCAGAGCCATTTTCAGCTCCAGCGCACTGTGCCCTCCAGCAAAGCCATCCCACTCCCGTGTGTCGCCTGGCCACATCCAGTGGTGTCATCTAAATGATTTAAGAACAGGTACTCACTTTTGATTGGCACGTGTCGGGACCCGCCCACCGGAAGTGACATCATAAGCCAGAAGTGATGTCGTGGCAGGAAGTGACATGAAAAAAGCCCTTTTTGAGACCTCAGATGATTTTAAACTGACCCAACAGTTGCAACAGTATTCCACAGCACCCCCAGAACATGTGAAGGAGGCCTGGCATCATGTTAAAACCCCAGAGCAACTCATTTTTCAGTGGCAAGGAAAGGAAAGGCTCCGCTCGCTGCCTGCCTGCCTGCCTGGCTCTGAGAACATGCAGGCAACTCAAACATGCAGGAAATTCAAACGTTGCAGAGGGCGGAGTCGACGAGTGGGCGGGCGAATGGGCGGGGCCAGCTGTAATCCTAGAAACCGGTACTTGCGTACCCCCGCGTACCCCCTGCATGACATCACTGGCCACACCTCCCTGTGCCCGAAAGGGAGGGCAGGGGGGGACAAAAAGTGCGCAGGTTTTTCTGCACTGCTGCACCCTGTTGTAGCCAGCACCCGCCGCCCTCGCCTCCCCCCAAGGCACCCTCCTTACACCTCTGCAGCTAGCAGGCAAAGGCTGCAATCCTATAACTCCTGAGATAAAGCTCCATTGAACACAATGGGGCTTACGTCTGAGTAGACAAGTATAGGCTTGTGCTCAAAATCCCCTTTCCCCTCCCTTCATTCACTGAACCGAAATATGTCACATGAACAGCAGAGAAAGGAGACGGAAACAAAGGAGACCCTCAGTGGACGAGTGGAACATGGGGAATGAGAAATGGAAGGTTCTCCACTCATGGTGAAAAAGGGCTTGTAATGAGAGCTAGCCACAAATATAATCACACTGGGAGCATCAAGACACGATCAGAATTGAACGATGAGCGTTTTGACTTCAAAGGAATGTAAATACAAGCATTATTTTTAGAACACATATAAAAAGTTTCCCTTTCCTTGTTCCCCTTGGGGCTCCAAATGACTCAGAGACATGCATATAGACACACAACCTAATTGCTGCTTTTGCTAAAGAGCCTATCATAAATCTGGAGCAGCTTGAGAGGAGTGACAGGAATATATTAGGCCACCCCAAATGGCTTGGAAACGACCATCCGCCAGACAATGGCAATCTGTTCGTATTTATATCTGGAAGCAGATCCACTTTGAAAAGGAAAATCCGAGGCATTCCAACAGAGGAGCCATAAAAACTAAATTTACCTCCTATGAATTTGTCTTTTATATACAAATGAATTTGTACTTGCAGACGTGCTAGCTTTTTTTCAGCGCTCATAGAGTCCTGGAAAAAATGCTTCTAATCCTGGAAAGTCTGGTTGTATGCATCCTGTCCTAATGAAATACTAAGGGCACAATCCTAACCTGGAGTTAGCCCTGCACAGTTAGGCCAGCCAAGTTTGGCCTGCACAAGGGACACCATAAAAAATGCTTGGACCACTCTTGGAGTCAAAGAGGCCAACACAGAGACATGTGCCATCCTCCCTGACTCTGAGAGTGGTCCAAAAGCGCTTTATGGTGGCCCTTGTGTCAGCCAAACTTGGCTGGCCTAACTGTGCTGGCCTCACTCCAGGTTCGGATTGCACCCTGAAAACCTTGAAAATAATCATGAAAGATAAATTTCCAAGCACAGCACTACTAGGAAGCCAATGCTAATAATTTTGGGGTGGAATACAGTAGTTGAGGAAGGGAGAAGCTGTAGTTGATTGAGAGTGCAGTCCAAACCCTTGGCTGGAATAGGCAGGCTGACACACCTGCCCCATATCCAGCCCAGGACTTGGATGTGTTGCTTTGCTACCTGGGAAAAGAAGAAGATATTCCCTTTTTCCCATGTAGCGCACAACAGCCTGGAGGCAGTGGCGTTTCTACAGGGAGGGCAAAGCTCCAAGTTTTGCAAGAAGCCTTACCTTGCAGTGGAAATCACTTCTCTCCTGCACCGTTTTAGCCAATCCTCACAGGGAACAGCAACATCTTGGCATTGTTTACTGGCTACACCAGCAAGGGAGAGGAGGGATTTACATGACAGGGTAAGGCAAAACTTAGAGCTTTGCCCTCCCTGTAGAAACGCCTCTGCCTGGATGGGGCTACTCAGAGCTGCACCACTGAAATCGAGGGTGTAACTCCGAGCGGCTAAGTCAGTACCACCTGGGCGGGGGACGGAGGGTAGGATTTGTGTCCACCTCCCTTCCCAGGCCAGGCTGCTCATGGCCTGCCCATTCCCTGCCACCCCCTGCTCTATTCTTCCCTTCCCCCTGCCCTATTCCATTTCCCATCACCCTGACAGAGTCCCTGCAAGGTTGGCCTTACCATCAGGCCTCTGGGCTTGGGAGACGGGGCAGCTGGCTGATCTCCAGGAATGGCGCAAACAATCTTTATGGCGCATTTGCCTCATTCAGAGGCCAGCACAAAAGACTTTTGCCTGCCACTGGCGTAGCTAATGACAATGTAGCCCGGTGCAGAGGGCAAAATGATGTCCTGGAACTGATGTCATAACAGGAAGTGACATCACAGTTGTATTTTCGTTTTCTTGGGGGTTTTGGCCATAGCATTTGATAGGATGAAGAAATGAGGCTCTAATTTGTTTCATTGCCATCTGCATGAAATTCCACATCAAATGGTATATAACATGACAGTATTTTTTTCCCTAAAAACAGCGATTTTAACAAACCACAATTTTTACATGACAGTTGTATTTTTGTTTCCTAGCTTTTGGCCATAACTTTTGATAAAGATATGACATTCCGGTGTGTGTCATTGCATTCTGCATGAAATTACCTTTCTAATGATATATAACATGATGGTATTATTCATACATACCAAGGTTTTCACAATTTTGGCCATGCTCAGCTTGTTGCCCCCCTAAAGCTTGTTGCCCGGTGCAATTGCATCCCCCTGCACCTCTTTAGCTATGCCCTTGGTGCCATCCTTTCAGCGCATTTGGATCACGCTGTTAGATGTACAGTATAAGCATTTATACTTGTATAAGCATTTATACTGCATACAGTACATATACAGTATACTGCATACAGTACACATTTATACTGTATACAATATAAGCATTTATACTGACTTGACAACCCTGTTATATATCTTGGGAAACATAGGAACCTATTTTGTAAGGCTCCCTTTCCCTCCTTGGAAGTATAATAAATAGCACATGATGAAATGATTAAACAATAAATACTGTATAGCGTATAGCTACTGTGTTAGGAGTGAGCTACTCCAGCTTCCAGAGCTATACATCAACCGAAAGGTGTAATTTTCTGATGTCTTTGTTCACAATCTGGTGTGTTGTGCTGCCTCTAACGTATCTCAACCTGTATTTATCACCATGACTTCCCAGCAACAAAGCTCCTATATTGAGATACAACATCCAGTCCATCTTGGAGAAATAAACTGCACACAACATCCTTTGTTTCTTTCCATTTGTCGAGCGCCTAAATGGGTTCTGTGCGCGGAATGGAGCCTCTTGGGGGAAAAAAAAGTCACTTGCGGCGATCGGCAGATGAGGTTGTAAGTCAAGAGGAAAATTGCCCAGGCTTCTTGCAGCAATGTGTGGAATTCTCAGTGGTCCTGATGGATTTCGGCTGCCAGTGAACCCAGCCAGGCTCAAGTCATAGAGAAGTGTATCTTGCAGCAAAAGCTCACATTTGAGAAGCACCTCTTCATTTCATCGCATTCTGAAAACATTTATTTTTGATCAGAAGCAGGAAAGAACTACCCAGTGGCAAGTATAATTCTTCACTAGAGGCTTATCTACAGGGAGGGCAAAGCTCTAAGTGTTGCAAGAAGCCTTACCCTGTCATGTAAATCCCTCCTCTCCCTTGCTGCTGTAGCCAGTAAGCAACGCCAAGATGTTGCTGTTCCCTGTGAGGATTGGCTAAAACAGTGCAGGAGAGGAGTGATTTCCACTGCAAGGTAAGGCTTCTTGCAAAACTTAGAGCTTTGCCCTCTCTTAGATCTGCCTCTGTTCTTCACCATCTCTCACCAGGCATTTCTTCTTATCTGCAACAGAGGCATTGCAATTACAAGGCCACCCGAGGTGCGGACAGGCCATGGCCAGCGGGTGGCGCCATTGCTGTCTATGTCTTCTGCCCTTGCCCCACTGTTGGCAATGAGGCCTGGAGCAACAAGCAAAGCTTCATGGTTGGAGGGCCCTCCTGCCTGCCCCACCTCTTGAAGTTGGGGCACTCTGGAAGCAGTTGGCTGCAACATGACATCAACACATTACCGCCAACCTACTTCCAGGTGCCTGCAGGCTACTGACCCCGGGCCCACTGCTCATCATCAGTGGGGAGGGGGATGCCATCAGCGAAGAGGTGCCCACTCTGGGTGTGCATTGCACTGGCAGTGCCACTGATCGATCAATCAATCAATCAATCAATCAATCAATCAATCAATCAATCAATCAATCA